>JAQIWH010000413.1:0-51437 GCA_034695005.1 Cryptops parisi | reverse complement strand
TGCATTTTTAAGCAAGAAATACATAGTTTTCAAACAAGTTCTGCACATTTTTGACTAAATTGTTCAAAAATGAGTTTTTCTATGCAAGTTTAACTTGTTTTAGAAAAATTGTTCAAAAACATAAATTGTTCTCAGTGTGTTTTCATGTTTGTCATTGACTGTCTTGATACTTGTTTCCTGAACTTTATTTTTAAACTTTATATTGTACTAAACAGTTAATACCATTTTATTATTTTCACCAACCATTGTGAGGGCCCTGCGTTATCAAATAGTGAAGCCTAAGAAGCCATTTGAAAGATAATTCAATCTATCTTCAAAGTGAAAAGCGGATACCTTCAAATTTAATAATTCATGACATACTAGGAATGTTATAGCCGCTACGAGATGAAGCTGGGGCAGTGTGAGCAGTTCCGTATGAGCCCGTTGGGTACGATAAAGGTGGAAGATTTCCTTGAACTGGTCCAGAATGTTGAGACTGCCAAAAAAAAAAAAAATAATAATTTTCTTTTTTAAAAGATACATCACGTCAAACTTAATTTATATTCCTACAAAACAGGATAAAATATTGCATTCCTTTGGTAATTGTCGTTTGTGTTTCCTTTATCCATTGGAAAGCTCGTATTCAAAATTTCATTAAATTGAGATTGATTGATTAATTGATGCTTCTTTCTTGTTTAGTTATAATGTAAGTTCCAGTTTTATAACAAACACATATCAACATCAAGAGGCAAAAAAAATAATATATTACCAAACACGTGTAAAATATCATAGGTCTGCGACCATAGGTCGTGTCTAGAATAAATATTGCTAATTTATTCCAACTGCTTAGATCTCTTAAATGATATCATATTTTATGATATAAGCCAAGACGTTTAAGGGGTAGTATTTTTGTTTATTAGTCTTTAAAATGGTTTATTATTTACTAGTATACATCAACATAATGGGAAAGTTTTTATTTTTGTTTTATTTCGTTATGTTTGTTTTAAATCGTTTTAACAACATGAGTTAAAACGATATGTAACAAAAATAACGAAATAAAACAAAAACATCGCAACATTTGTTACAGGTATTTATTAATTTAATTCATATTGCTTTGCAACATTCGTTACAATTTGAGGTAGCTGTCCTAAGATAGGCTGCTTTTCTTTTTGCTTGGTCGTTTTCTTTCACCCTTCAGGCAAGCAACAGGTAACTCATGCTTACTTGTAACAAATGTTGCAAAGCAATGTGAATTAAAACGATTCAAAACATACCTGTAACGAATGTTGCAAAGCAACATGAATTAAAACAATATAATACAAAATAAAAACTTTAATAATGAAAACAAAAATAACGAAATAAAAACTTTCCTGTCATTTCGACAGGCTGTATACTAGTATAATATAAGACCAAAGTCAACCGTTGCTAACTGAAGCAACGGATGCCGAGTCAGCAAATACAGAGGGGAGGAGGGGGGGGGTTACTGTAGTAGTATCCTGCTAATATGAAGGATTACCACCACCACCCCCAGAAAGCAAAAATCTTTGTGTAAAACCATGACATATACTAAAGTATGTCATGATAAAACACACAAAAAGCCTTATGTAAACACTATTATTACACATATTATGCACAATCTAAGCCTACAAAAGTAATTCAACAAAAGTACATACAAATGAATATTGTATAACAATAGGCCTCCACATATTACGCAAATTGAATATAAAATACTTAATTTTAAAATATTTCCTTCACGTTTTTGAAATAGTGAACTGAATGGTAGTAAATTAAACGAAATTATGAATTACTGAATCAAATGACACTGCGACAAAGTGGTGCCTGAAAATGTCATGCTGAAAAGCGAAGAAACAACTGGACACGACTAGGGTGAAAATGAACAATATAGACCTTGTCACACAACATTTTTATTGAGCAAGTCGAGCAATTTTTTGGCAACTGTGACTTCCAACTTCTGGCCAAGCAATTTTCGTTGGTTGGGGAAGAAGTTAACGTCAAGGTTGCTAAAAAATTGCAAGAGTAGCCCAACAAATATTGCGTGACAGGAGGCTTAAGAGAAATGAAAATTTCAGCATTAGTGGAACAACATAAGTAGTGCACACCACTACTGTGTTGGTGTAAAGTTGTAAAGACAATAAAAAAATTTTCTATAAAAATGTTTTTTCTTGCTTAAAAAATTATATTTTTTCTGCAACATCGCCGAGAAATGTTGCTTGGCAGGTTCTATGTAACCATTAAAGGCTACATTGCATTTTAAACGAAGATTTTTGTACAGCTAAGTGCTATGTTATGTAGACAATCAATGGTTATCATCAACTACAATCACAAAGCACTAGTTCCAAAATCCTCAAGTTTTAAAAAGTACGGTACTTGGGAGAATGTGTGACTCAAAAAATATTAAATAGCATTTCCGCCTTCTGGCAACCATAATTTTCATTTCAGCGACTAAATGAGACAATTAAATACTCCGCACAATCAGCTTAATTTTTCAAAGTAATTAATTTTTAATTTCACTTTTACTTAAAGGAATTCTACTTCCTTTACTGTTATTGTTTATTTTAAGACACGTGTCTTATGACGTTTTAATTCCTCCAACTTTTCCACAGAAAAAGATCTAGTCACTTCATTACTATCAAATTAAACAAATCACAATCTACTGTTACAACAAAAGTCTTTAAAAACTGGATACATTTCACTACACTAAACATGAAAAGTGGTTTTAATCATGAAAAGTGAGTAATTGTTGCAAAGACAACTTGGACATTGAATCGTGATTTATACGTGCGTAAGCAACTATCATTATTTTATCTAACCACTTCAACAAGCCAAAATTCAGATTAGGCCTACCGTTTAAAATTAAGGATGACATAACATGTTGTTACAGATAACCAAAAGATCATCTAGCAGCAGTCCAAAGTATATGTATGAGACTATTGGCACAAGGCAAATCACATTCATAAACCAACCTCTCATTGCCATGCCAAGCATATGATTATGATTCTTATTATAGGAATGATGATGCTTACAATTTGACGTCATTTTGAAAAATGAGCGGTTTTAATTGAGAAAAAAAAATCAAAGACAAAGAAAAATCATTTACAATGAACGATGTTATTTTAAAAAGGGTTTGGTTTACAACAATAAATTTGAAAAATAAAATATTCAAGAAACAAGTTGGAAATGTCAAGGTCTTCATCTAAATGAGATGATGTTTAATTGAAACCTTGAGAAAACGAAAGAGGAAAAAAACATAACCTTATGGTTTATTACACCGTATCACTAACTCATTTTGACACAAACCATATTTTTTTATGATGGATTTTAAACTGAGTTGTATGCATAAATAATATTTAAATCTGTTTATGCCCAGACACCATCTTTTGCTTCTACAAGAAAATAAAGGCCACCCAACACAAGCAATTTTTGGTCAGGCAATTTATGGACGACTGTGACGTTAGCTTCTTGCCCAACCAAATGAAAACTGGTTGACAAGGAATTGACATCGTAATTGTCTTACTCATAAATTGCTTTAATTGCCTAACCAAAAATTGCATATGATAGGATACCTGACTTTGTTCATCGTATGTTCTGGTCGTATCTCGCTTTCCCTGAGTTATTATATCTATTGTATATATTACCAGTCAGTCATTTTAAAGCATTAAAACCAACCATGTAGGTACATTACTAAACATCGAAAGGTCTATTCGATGTCTGTACAATACATTTTATTATAATAAATGTATTGGTGGTACTGCATTTAACATTGCATCATAGTTTATCATTTATGATACGAAACGTGAAATAAAGTAAGAAAAGAATAAAAAATATATATATTTTGTATGAAATGTGACATTTGTTATAGTAAATGTACAGTACAGTACTTAAATCGAGAGTTGCCTGTACTTTCCCTCCAAAAAAGCTGAAAAATTATTGAATAAGTAGGTCAAGAAAGCAGAAAAAATCCAATACCACAACAAGGGCTAATTTTTAGTTTTGTTTGTTAGGTCATGGAACCAGATTCACTTGGAAGACCAAGGCTTTCTCCACCACATGTCAAAGAACCACGGCATGACATGCTGTCTTCCTCCACAATTTTCTATAATTTATTTATCAGAATTTAAAGTGAAGTGATCAAAATTGCCAAATTGGTATTGCAGCAGAAGCAAAACTTGAATCACTTTTATCTGGATTTTTTTCGGATTTCAGAACTACCAACAGTAGGTTAAGGCAATCAGATTAGGCTAGAGTCTATAGAAACCAACCATCATCTGGGTGGTGAATCAAGAATGATTGTCACAGTATCTCTAGATAACTCTTAGACTTTTAGCCAACAAATTGTATTGAGAAATGTCCAAATTAAGAAATGAAAACAGAGCTTTGTTACACTCCCTGAGTGGAATTGATGATGATAAATGAAACACACTGTATTTGAGAAGATAGTTTATCAATTATATCATGTAGTTGAATAGAAAATCGAGTCCCAATCACAATGGATGAAACTAAAGTGAAGTAAGACAAGATAATGTGGATAGTAAGCAATGTACACAATTTGATCGTATACGATTTGAATTGATCATGCACGAAAGTTGATCATGTACAAATACGATTGCTATATTTATTTGTCTCCCTATAGGATGTAAAAATTAAAATAAAATAAAATAATTTCCATATGTTGTCCTATAACGTCAACAGTTGACTTGACCAATGATGGGGCATTATACTCAACTGATGTTAATGATTTTGAATTTAAAAAATAAATATCTTTGCCTAATTTTTCAACTTTCATAAGAAATCACTGAAAGTGTTGACATTTCATACCTGTCCAGTTTTTACGTTGATATTTATAGTCTTTTAAAAAACGTCTGAAGTGGGCTCCACAGTCCACTAAATTATCCAAAGCAGTGACAAATCAGATAAACATGATTTAATGTTTCAATGTCAATGTATATCTAAGGTATCTTTCAAGCAGGTGACTTGACTTGAACAAGTTTGATCACCAACGTGAATGCATGAAGCAATAAGATTTTACATCTTTTAAATGGGACAACTTGGAAAATTTTTTGGAAAAAGAGAGAATGGAAAATTTTATCTGGGGGGGGGGGGGCACACAAAACCAAACACACTATCAACACGTAGAGCAGTAAATGAAAGCTAAAGCATGTCATCACTTAAACACTTGCCAGTTTATAGTTGCCTCTTTACTGTGTGGAAAGTGCTTTATTAGAAGTCATACTAGTGAGAATTAAACATTGAATAAGCACTTCATTAAAAGCTGAGAAAAGTACAGGGTGGTCACCACAATGAGAACTAAACATTTGGACAGTACATTATTTTTTCATGTCAGGTTATAGGCTACAAATGTGATTCTTGGTAGAACGTAAACAAAAACTCGTAAAGTTTATGTGAGAATTCTGTTGTGCGTGTCAGAGCCACAGTGGTGTTGCAGTCAGTCATTTTTTCAAAATGGGCGACCAAGCACATTGGTGAACAAGTGCAACAACAACAAGTTTTTTTCGTTCATTTTTGTTCGAAAAAATGTAGAGAATTATACACAACTTATATATGAGGCATTCTGACTCGAATTTGAAAATGTCAAACGTTTCTGAAAATTTTTCGACTTGGAAGAATGTTGTTAAAACGTTATTGCGGACACCCTGTAATATTTATAGCATGCTATACAGTCATACAGTCAGTATAACGTATAAGTGGTATACAGGTAGATCTAGTTTAAATGGCATATTGTTAAATATGTTCTCTGATGAAAATCATGTTTAGCCCATTTTGAAGATTAGACCTAAAGCAACCGTAAGATTTGGATTGCCTCGATTGTGTCTGAGAAAGATGCAAACTCAAATGCAAGATGCAACTATATGCTCATGTAAAAGCCTGCTATCACATGCAATTTTTGGTGTAGCTTATCGAGCCCTAAAGAGTAAGCAAAAAGTTAAATGAATTTTTAATCACACCCTATTTTTATCAACCATTCCATATTATTACTAATTAAACGACCCCCTTTTCATTGTATAACTAATCAAATCAGTCATTATAGGCTAAGGACAAAGACATTCTTTCATCGTTAAAAAATGTTTTCATCATCTTAAGTTAACGAAAGATAAAAAAAAAACCCACTCAAAATGTACACAAAAAACATGCAAGAGAGACAATGTCTCGTGTATCTGAAATTTAGATGATGGAAGATCATGCTCCATCATCTTGTCAATGCACGTTGACACTTCAACCCAGGCAGAACATTCACACTGAATACATTAACTATCAGATACATGCTTATGACCTTCGAGTTTATTCTCTCATTAACAACACGACCTTTAATTTGCTAAAAATTCCACGACATTAAACTAATTGAGAAAAAAGGAATGGTCACAATGACAAATGACAATCTTCAAATTACGGTCTAGGAGGACACTACCCTAGTAGATAGCATTTTCAAGGCCAATAAAAACTTTCTATAGCGAAGTAATCATCATTACAACTGTAACATTATTAAGCATTACAGTACAACTGTCTGATGATAAAGCAAAAAAACAAAAAAAACTTATGAGATAAGTTTGTTACTTTTGGCATGTAGTCTATGACCACTTTGCAAGAATACATGAAAAAAAAATTAAATTGTTATCAGTCATTATGCAAGTGATTCCTGACGTTAAAATACATCATTGTTTGAACTTTATAACACAGTGTATTACACACGTGCTTCCAATATGATTATGGATGACATCAGATGAAAAATTGTAAGATAATGAAAAATGAAAAGGTGTTAGTGACCAATTACGAACTGATTATAATTCACTTATAAATTGCATCTAAGCAATTGAAAGTAAAACAAGATTAGTGTTATCATGATAAATGACCTATTGCCTCACGACGAACTTTCTAAACTACTCTATTACTATATCAGAATTTTATGCAAAGTCCTACCTTAATATTGAGTGATGTGATTACAGTATTCTAATCTGGAGAAACAAAGTCACTTTGCAATGATCCATTAGGTGATGTCATGTCAGATGTCATGTTATGTTCATTGCAATGAAATCATCATGAACTACTGTCACATGTAACTTTTCAAAGTAAAATCATAGACTAATTGATACATCACTAAAACCATTATCCGACATTGTATATTAGTGCTCATATGACATATACGACCCAGGCCCCAAATCACTAATACAGTATGTTCATAAATGCAAAACATAAATAAGTACATTAAAACTAATTTTTTAAAAACACTTGATAATATTGTCAATTCCACGAAAAATTCCCTAGTCCTCCAAAAGCAATCATGACATTACAACTTACTCACCCGATAACTCACTCACTAACAAGTGAAACTACCATAGACCAATGCAAATAAAAAATCTTCTATCTTTCATTAATGTTTTTTGATCAAATGAAGTGAGGTCTAAGTGGACCAAAATGGCATGTGTGTGTGTCGCGATAACTTGCGAACGGTTCAATGGATTTACTTCAAACTTGCACAAGTTATTCATAATGGCTTCTTACAAAACCCATTAAATTTTGGTTGCAATTGCAATTGCATTAATTAATAATTAATTTTTTTAATTAGAGTGAAGTCTGCTGTTCACAGAACTACTAGTCCTACTAATAAAAGCACGACCTTCCTCCCTCCCCCTCCTCCTCACCAGTTATAGCCACTGGACAAGAAACATCATGTGGTTCTATCTTTTGCACCTAGGCATAAGAAATTCCTAGAACCTTCTAAAACTTTCAAGAATCTTCTAGAAACTTCCACTGTGTGGCAGTTTTATACTAGCGCCACCTCACCATGTGTGACAATGCCAAAACTCATACCAAAATCGATATTCAACAGTAACGAATATTACGAAGCAATAAGAGTTAAATGAATAAATAAGTTTCCCCATCATTTTTGACAAGCTATTTACTAGTTTAGTATAAAAAAAAGGTTACTTAACAACATCATCAACTTATCATTAGGAAAACGCTATCACTTTTTATTGCAAATGAATTTTACTGATTAATTTTCATGTTAATCTACTCTACACATATAGTGATCAAATTTACAGAAAAAACGGCTAAAACAGTACATTGGAAAATAAACAAAAGATAAACTTGATGGTAAAAATGCAGTGCTCGTGTAATATAAACAGGAAATAGTGTCATGCATCAAACGCTTACATACTTCAGTGCCCTAGCTAAATTTGGGTATTTAACACTTCAACAACATACAAGAAATGGCATTTTTTTCCCTTTTCACTATTGTAATTGCTATTGCATACAAAAATATTTTTTAATGCAAAAAGTTTTGATCACAATAACCCAGTTGGTTGACTCAGTTTCGTATTGTCTGATAACTGCTTCACGAAATAATATTTTCTACGATTGTAACGCCCCATCATAAAAACCATTTCCGCTTAAGTATGAATGCTCACTTTGTGAAAGAAAACAACAATTTGTTATGTCATTTAAGAATCACTTTCTAACTTTTGAATCTTAAAAAAACAACTCATTTTG
Source organism: Cryptops parisi (assembly GCA_034695005.1). NCBI lineage: Eukaryota > Metazoa > Arthropoda > Chilopoda > Scolopendromorpha > Cryptopidae > Cryptops > Cryptops parisi. The sequence continues at coordinate 42,932 of JAQIWH010000413.1, read as the reverse complement.
TTATGGTTAATGCCTTTAAAAAAATGTTTTGCAAGGATAATTTTGCTTCAAACATTCTTGGGTTACTAATGTTGAAAAATATTAATTTTGAAAGGTATTAATTTATGGACATAAAAAAACGTTTGAACAAAAAGTTCAATTTCGTGGGAATTGCATAATTATATTTATTTATTTTTTGCTTTTAAAACCTAGTTTGAAATGAGCTGATTAGAATATTCATATTTCACACTGACCTAGACAAGGAAACGACTATTTACATATCCAATGAATAGTTATCAATTTCTTTATTGAACCTGTAAACTTGAACCTCTTTAATCCAGCAATGACGAAACAGGGTATGGTAAATGACAAGTTCAAAACAGCATTTATACTGAGTTGTTTTTCAATCATATCTGTTATGTTTGACATCTGTTCTGTTCTTTCAGCTGTATTGACAAGCTACTAAACTTATAGTAGGCCTATATACATCTTCTGTCCCAAAATATGATATACGTTTCATGTAAAACTTTCCGATTATGGACAGTAAATAAGTTTTTATTGGCTCACAGTAATCTAAATGTGGTCCTGTTTCTGATATGTGTTAGTTTTTGCAACATATACAATTTGTTTTTTTAAAGACAAGTATCATGTCAAAATGCATGCAATTCAAAATAACACCAATTGTGATTGCAATAATGAACACATGGCTTCAGAAAATTGCTACATTGTACACACACTAATCAAAATCATTGACAGTTGAAAGCAAAATGGGTTATTGCAGCTTTTGCTACAACAAAAGCTGGACAACCTTCTTGCGTCCTAAGTTTTGGATCACCCTGTATAATAAATCAAAAATCTATAATTACAGAATATCTTTATGATTTATGCAAATTGCACAAATTTGGAATGATTTGAAGAAATGTTGAAGTAACAGGGCCTACGGGGAGAAATGTATACAGTATACCATATTTTGAGACAAAGTACTTTGTAAGGATATTTGTGTTTTCCTGCAATTTCAATAATGTTGGTGATAAATTTAGGTAACTAGTATTTTCTAAATGCTTTTCAAATTACTGAACTTAACCATCTTCATGTCTAACAAAAAACCCTAGACGCCGCTTGGAAGATTCAAGTGTGTGACATTTCGGGAAGTTGTTGTCATCTGGGAAGAAAGAACGTTTAACTACAATAGGTGAATGATCGTAAACCAGAAGACTTGACACATCAAACAAACAAATAAGCAACCTTATTTGCAAACACCAAAATAACTTGTTCGTGTGTATTTGTATTTCAAGGTGACTGCGAAGCACACTGATGATTTTATCATTCCAAGAACATTACAAAACAATTCATTATAATAAAATAATTAATTTTAAAGATTATTATTATTATTTTCATCATATCCTTTATTATTATTTTTTAATTTTTAATTTATTTCAATCATTATATTTCCTGCCTTGCAAATGATTAAGAGCACATTTGACTATGATTAGCCTTTTCACGACTATAGCAGAGCATTGAGTATGAGCACACTCCTACTATAATTCATTTACTTAAATTACCCAATAACAAATAAAACTATCAGTGTTATATCACCTGTCCATAACCGTGGGATGGATATCCAGCCATGAATCACCAATAACTAGCGTAAACAATTCAAAATCGTTCGATGATTGCTTTCTCATCAGCTGAGAGCGGCCATGTTTTTCCAATTGTTTGAAAACGCTCAACGTCACTATGACGTCATCAAACCTTGATGTTAAAACCAGAGCGAAGCAATCCAACACCTTCAAGTAGTGGTGGCGGCAGGCAGCAGCAGTAGAGAAAGAGCTAGCCGAGAAGGAGTATGTAACGCAAGTGAAAAGAAAAACAAAAAGTGGTGGAGAAGAAGCAGCACGTTAAATTCCTTATTTGAAACCTTTTGTAAAGGTAAAGAAAACAAGGACAACAGCTTTCGGAATCGACGATCGAACCGAGTGATTTGGTTGGAACGTTGAATGCTTTTGCCTGGTCGAGAGGAGACCACGAATGCACACACGGTGCATGAGAAAAAAAAGGGGGTATCGTTATTTTTCGGCGTCTGTGCCTTGGGATTAATCACATTTCTGCATCGTCCAGCCTCCATCAGTTAACAACATGATGTGCAAAATCGTGATCGGAGTGCTCCTAACACTTATTAGCGTGAGTATTGTTTTCACTAGAATTGTTTAAATAACGCGTTTGACATGAGTCGGAGATGAGATGAGATGAGGTGGAGGTGTCATCGTTTACACACACACACACCCCTGTGTATTTATTATGGCGCTGTGCATTGGCATCTGCGTGATGATGAGAAACACGAAATCAACATTGTATTATTATTATACACAAGCAACAAGTAATGTATTCGTTGCAAGGTTATTTTATTAAGTGTTACTGGCAATGTACAGAATCCAGATATTCTATAGAATACCTAGCCTCTTTTGACAAAGTATGAAATTAACATTGGAAAAGTTATGTTATATCTAAATTTAGGCTTTATTATTTGGAGAAAGTGTTGTTAACTAACCTTAATTGACTTCAACAGTTTTATACAAAACGTTATTTCATACATTGCCAAAAGTGGGCAGGCATTCTGATAAAGCAGTACTTCTGAAACTTTTTCCATTCGCTACATGTACCCCCTTTGCCCTTTTACCAGAGAAAATTTTACCCCACCCCTAGTATATCAATATATAATATATACAAACAAAACCATTATAAAATTTATCACGTGGCTATCTAGCAATTTATAGGCATTATCATAGATAGACTAAAGAGCTACGAGATGTTTATCTCTTTAGTCTATGACATTGCCTAAGCATTCTATGAAATGTATGGTTGTTATAAATTGATGGTAACATCAACAAAATTTATTGTAGGATCGGTGTTTCGTATTGTTTAATTATTACATTCTCCTTGCCTCATAGTAAGGTGATGGGATCTGTAAAATACATAATGCAAAAAGTACTGTACCATTCAACTTTGCATTATTAATTCATTATTAGTTGAGTATTTTATGGACCATCATATATTCAATATAATGTAAATATTATGAAAGTGAGTGCCAGTTAAAGTTATATAAGTTAAAACTATTCTTTGAAACTTGCATTTTCACTGTAAGTGAACCGTTGATGAAAACACAGTTTTTAAAAGAATTTTGTTTTATGATGAAATAATCTTTTATTTGAAATTAAATACTCTACGTAGTTTATACTATTTGTGATGCATAGAATTTCAAAGTGTTTTTCAAATGTTATGTAAAGGTCACATATGAATCATAGTATAATTTTTTTTTAAATATATAGAGCTGCAAGTGTATCAATAACATTGAATTATAATACGTTACAAAGTTTTTGTTAGATTGATTTTTACAGTAGGTGGCTAAAGACAAACAATTTTTATACCCAAATGTTATAGTTTCCGTTCTACATTAGTTTTGATACGACGACGACACAGAGTTACTACTGTACCAAACATTAACTTGGGTAAAAAGCAAACTTTATTTACTTTTAATTTCCAAAAATGCTCACTGACATGTATCAAAATTCATGCAAAATTGAAAGCAAGTACTGTATAACGTACATTTTTAGATATATTGCCTCATAAAATGGATATTTAGCGAATGCAATCGGCATTTATAAACAGTATGTGCACTCCTATTCATGTAATACTACTTGTTTCGTAACATAAAAATTGGTATCCAACTGATATTTTATATAGGTTGTTGTACGTACTGTACATCTATCTATAATTTATGCAGATATTAGGAATTGAAAACATGGGCCAATTGGGTACAGTAACATGACTTAATTTTTATACATTTTGTTTTTATACATAAACATAGCCTAAAAAAAGTTTAATGTGTATGTAGAAACATTTCAGCTGTTTTTCAAATTAAAATAAATATACTTTCTGTTTATTTTTAATAGTTGTACAAAACAACTGCTATGGCATCTTTTCCAATTGGTTAAAAAATTATTCAATAGCGATAATACAAATTATTGCAATATCAGAGTTCGATAAGACATAATACAATGGTGTCAAACTAATTTTTAAATAACAATATAATCTGTCATCAAATGGCACCGTTTGATAAAAGTGGAAAAAAATAAAATATATTATCAATTTGTTGAGTAGACAATCTGCTTTGACAACGTCTCCTACTACCTACAACATAGATGACTTATCTGAGTTCGAAATGTCGCTTTTCTAAGATAATGTGAAATTCTTGACCAAATACCAAAACATTGCATTTTAAAATTTCCAGCATGGTTTTTGATCATTTCCTTTAACTTGACACATTCCGGAAGTATGTCGTTCAGGCAGAAAACAAATTTATTTTCTTGTTCCAGTTAGTGAAATAAAGTCAGCGGAGTGCGATGAAGTTAAATATGTAATGTTCTAAATTTTCTTTATATTTTTTTATTCCGAGTTTAAATAGGAACTAATGAAAGTGATGTTATGCAACAACGCGTTTTTTTATGGCTCCAACTTCCGAAATCAACAACAGTCTTTTTTTCAAGACAATTTGGTGACTGTCACATGTTGAAAGCAAACTCGTGTTTACTATACTTATTTACCTGTTTTGTTTTTATCTTGCCACTTAGTTACAAGACGTTGAGTTGGCCATTTTTGTAAGAATAAAAGTATTTTTCTTCCAAAATCAGGATAAATTTTTAATTTTTTACAAATTTGAACTAAAACGTGAGATATAATGTCAACAGTTTGGAAGCATGGCATGTCGAATCAGCCTTGGTATCAATTGTCAAAGATGGTGTTCTTTGAACCTTTACCAGTTCTTTCAATTCGGTATTGTGCTGCTTTTTAACTATGCCATTAAAGATGGATGATAAAAGTCGAACAGCAATTTAAAAACTGTGCAGCACTACATTTGAATTTGCCTAATAGCTTGTACAATTTAGTTTCTTCGAATGTTAGATTTATAATTTATTTTATCTATTTATAAATTACTGTACCCCACAGCCATAGCCAAATAAGGCTAAAGTGGGATCTTACAAAACGGGAGATCCTCAAGAAAACCTGCGATTGTGGTGTTACCCCCAACATAGAACCAGTGGGGTTCCATGGGATGATAATAATAAGTCACATCATTATTTTTTCACATAACTATAATAAGTCACTTTATTATTATTATTATTATTATTGTGCATTCCATGGGAACAAACATCTATTTCACACACAAACACAACTATACAGCAATCCCCATTCTGTATAAACTGTCACATTTGCACTTTTTCAATATAAATTAACATGATATTTGTTTCATGCCAAAGTTAGATACAATTAAAAAATATTCGATTTTATGTTGATCAATAAACTTCCTGCTCTATAAACGTCATGTTTGAGCTAGGTCCACATATGTTTAGTCTTATTAATATTTTTTTAAATACAGCACAGTGATACACTATGTTTTGCGTAGTGATAGTAATATATAGTTAATAATAGCTGTTAACTATTGAATTTTTTTTTTTCATTACAGCTTTCTGGATTTTGAGGACGCATTTTTATTCTTATGGAAAATCAGTTTACAATTTAACGATTTTTCAATTACAGTATCCGGTTTTCAAGATCAAGAATGAACGAGTGAACAAACGTATATTTAGCACCATAGGATAGAATCTTGAAAGTATACACATTTTAACGGAAATTGTTGGAAGCTTAGATCATAGCTCGTTCGACTCCTATCTATCAATAGGTTATTTTTTTCATTTTCGGAAAATGTGTTTATCGCAATTAGATTAACGATGATGCGTTCAAAGACCAATGCCGTAGAATTGTTTTCGTGTTCTATTGTAAACGACTAACAAAATCCATGGTTGTTCAGATCAAGTTTGTCGTTTTTCCTAATTTTGGTTTATTTTACACCAAGTTTCAACTACTACAAAAACTGACCCTCACTGCAATTTTAAACCAAATTTACACACATTTAAATTAGTTTTTATGTACACATAGTATTTAAGCTACCAAAGCAATTTTTTTTGCTTGCTAGTCATGTCAAGGTTGTCATTTGGTATTTAAGTTTGCAAGTTGGTAGATGATGAAGGTAACTCTATAGTACCTTAGGGTGTTGGTTATTTATTAGTCACTACTTATTTTTAAGTCAGCCAACAACGTCATGAAATAGTTTATACACCGAGACTCAAATGTGTTTTGTAGCCGTGTCCCCAATTTGAACTCAATCGCCTGTTTCATAAACCTGGATGCCACCCAAAAGTTTGCTTTTAGAACATGACATTTAGCGATATAGTTGATTTAGACCAAGACATTTTGAATCGGACAATGTAAACAATTGCAGGAAATTAAGCTGTCTACTGAAACCAAAGTAGAAATATAAAATAAGAAAACCACTCACAATGGGAAGATGATAAAATAACGGAAGTTTTTCATATTGTTTCCTTTCCTTTCCTTATTATGAGTATGACTTCTTGTCGCGTTTGTTTCATCATACAACATACTACCAAGTAATGATGACACACTTTTTTGTACAATACCATTTGAAGCCCACAGAATTCTAACTATTGTAAATGCAGCCTATATGAATCATACGCTACCTACACTATAGACTGCGTTTGAAAAATGTGAATACCCTACCCTACGCAGGTTTTTAGTTGCGATAAAGATTATTAATAAAAAGGAATCTAAATACGTAGTAAATTTGCAAACATGTTTGTTACAATTCCTCATTGCATAAAATAGGTTTGTTTTTGTTTCCTCCTTTAGATAAAGGTTATTCGTAGAATAAAATACAACACCACCTTTTATAGCCTATGATGATATGGCTCATAGGAGTGATGTTCAAAACAACTTTTACAACTGTCGCTTTTTCTTTTTTTTAACTCACAAGATTAACATTTTTATTTGAAATGTCAAAACCAACAACATGAAATGACGGTAGTTTTAAATTGTAAAACTTTACGTCTATTGTAGTGAAAGTGGCCAATCTCTTATCAATTTATTTCCATCTCAATTTTCATTATTTTCTCTGTATAAACTACCTCGTAACATCTGTGCATGTGTTGAAACAAATGTTATTTTAGTCTGCACTGGCACATTATGAATACTGCGCGAAATATTATTTCTTTACAATTTGTTTTTAAATTTTTTCGATAAAATTTGACCCAAAATATTAATTTGTTTGTGAGATAAGCAGCATGATCATTTCAAAACTAATGATCTATTTGAAAATGAATGATCTATTTGAAAACTAATGATCGATTTGAAAATCAGTTTCGGAAATCGATGATAATTTTGAAACACCTATGTTATGATTAGGGCCCTGGTAGTTATGCTTTATGCATATTGCATATGCAAAGACATATTTTAGCTGTTTTTTTTTTATAGAATAAAAGCATATATGCATGTTTCATTTTTATTTTTAATGCATAAATCACCATTACATGTACATTTCAAATATGTTTTCAAGTAGTTTGGCATAAACTATATCCTTTCAATCATGACAAAAATAACAAATAGGAAGGACATTTTTTTTTTACCTTGTCAGTTGAAGTAGGAAACTATTTTTCTTATTTTGTTATTTTTGCCATGTTGAAATTTTTCATTCACTTGCTATTCTATAAAACTTGCTATATGACAGAAGTGTGGTAGTTTTCCATACAGCATAGGTTAGCCAATTTACAACTACTGGGTTGTAGTATACTTTTTTTTATATATTTAAAATCAATTACATCTGTTGAATGTCATCGTTACAGTAGTGTTTAATGAGTATGAAAAACACGTGTACATGTGTGTTCAAGAGAACTTATACTGTTCGAATAATATAACAAAAACTGTCAACTAAATTAGTGCATGAAAAAAACGTGACAAAAAAACACAATCACCAAATAGTTGAACCAATTCCAAGTGAGTAATTAAAAATTTGGCAACCAGTCCAAAAAAATTAGCATTTTCTAACATCACACAAGCTAGCACCACGTGGGTAATAAGACGAACAGATGGGTTGACTATTCAACCGAGTTAAATCAGATAGCATGTCTTTGAGTTATGACAGGGAAATCGTCAAATCATCATCATCATCATAATCATCACCGTAGAACCATTAAATCATGAGAGCATTCAAGATCAAGGCTGAAACATAAACTTGAATTGTGTGGGCTGATTTTAGTTAACCTAATGAAATTGTGTAATATTTCCCCGCAACACTTTCATGGGTGACAGTTTTTTTTGTTGGGGAAATAAAATGAACTGAATAATTTCCTTTAAAAATAAAAGCCCTTGGCTAAGAAGGCTTAGTATAAGATAGATGACATAAGGTATTCTAAAGATTCAATCTTGTGGATTATGGGTTCGAGTCTCTAACTACCGATCTTGATTTCAATCAGGTTACCCGAGTGATTTGACTTTAAAACAACTCAATGTTGTTGTAGAGCTACTACAAGACTAGAATTTGCTACGCAAAAATTTAACTCGAAAAAATTATGTAATGTAATAAAATAAAATTGAAAAGAGAATCATTTATTCCATCGCTTAACAAAGAAGGCATGCTTGAAATTAGCATATGCATACTGTATATTTATATAGCCTCTACTACCTCTACTATGTATTTTTAAGCTGTAATGAATACACAAAATTATAAAGTATTAGGTTAAAAATTCATTCTTGGTGGAACTCCCAACATCCGCAAGTTTGCTTATTTGTGATAAAATATGACTGAGTCCCTCTATATTCGTGAGTTTTACTTATTTGCACAATTTTCTTCATTATATTATATGTAAATGCACTACAACAGCGGTTTTCAACCCCTTTTCAATGATGTTATATACCCCCTGGCAGCTCATTTCCATAAATTGTATCCTCAACATTAGCAATGTACAGTACCATAATTGGAATGCGAACAATTAGTGCATAGATTTTTAAATTTCAAAATCCGAAGTTACAGTGAATTGTAATACACCAATTTCTTATAGGTGTAAAAATGTGTAATGTATAAATTGAATGGTTATAACAGCAAGGTTCTATTAGCCGTTTACTGTGTTGTGCCATGACAATATGACACTTCAGTATAATGTGTCGTGGTACATGTCACTCCTTCATCTCTGCTTTCTAATCATGTCATGTGAAATTATAAAATTTAAAATACAGATGACCAGTCCATGGTAGAAGCAAATTTTATGGAACTTATTTTTTTGTGTGCAGGTTGAAGCCGAAAAGAATAAATGCGTTTGGTATGGCCAATGTGGGAAAGGACCCCCGAATGATCTTCAACTCAATTGTCCATATTCCGGTCCTCCAAAAGATATTGAAGAGTCGGCAAAAGATATCATGAAAGATCTTTGTCCACATCTCATTGATCCAAAAACAGGTAAAACTAGTGGTGCTGCAAATTGCGAGTTTTACGAGTTTCAATTTAAGTTTTTAGTACCGTATCTTAACACATTTTGTTTGTTACAGGAGAAGGCAAAACTTGCTGCGATGTTAAACAGCTGACAGCCATGAAAGACAGCTTGGATTTGCCAAAGATGTTGATCGCTTCGTGTCCAGCATGTTGGGCCAACTTCAGAAGATATTATTGCGATTTCACGTGCGGACCGGACCAAAGTGATTACATGCATGCCAACATTTTACCAGGCGAGGGTAAATTTTTTATAGTTATAAATCTTGAGAATTTTATGTCGTACTTTGGCATTTGGTAGAATACAAAAAATTCCTTTTTGTTGATGCTTATACAGGAAAACAAAAAGTGGGTTCGGTGAACATGTACATAACTAACAAATTCACCGATGGAATGTTTAGTTCTTGTCGAGATGTTTTTTCCCCAACTATGGGACAATACGCTTTGGATGTTTTATGCGGACCTTGGGGCCATGACCAGTGCACTGGTCAAAAGTGGTTCAATTACATGGGTGACCCATCCAACGGGCAGGCACCCTTCCTTATCAACATCACGTTTTCAGACAAGCAAGTTGGACCCTACAAACCGATGGCTATTGAGGCCATTCCATGCGATTCCATCGTGCAAGAACCTGGCAAGGTTAGAGCGAATATTCTAGTGTATGGTGTACAGGGTGTCCACAAAGATTGTTTACAATTCTAAGAAACATGTTAACGTAATAATTGATGGGATGTGTTGCTACCTATTTTCAAATGGTAAACTGACGTCGCCCTTGTTGACATATCCTGATTTTATTTTTTTAGCGTTTTGAACAAGCTTGCAGTTGCTCGGATTGCACAGCAAGTTGTGGGCCCACCCCTTCTCCCGAACCTATCCCCCCACCACCTGGTCCATGGGAGATTGGAGGCATCGATGGACCTACACTTATCATGGGAATTATCTTTCTAGTCGGTTCATTTCTATTTTTGATAGCAGAAATGTGTGCTGCGAAACGTTCTTCTCACGACTTTGGTAAGTTATCACTAATTTGTTCTAAATTGTTCAAAACAACATTGATCACTGTTCACATTGAATAGGAACACTGCCACTTACAACATTGAATGATGCGTTAAAAAGGTTAAGATTTAATGTTTACATACTTGCTCAAAGGCTAATTAATGGTAATGTCTGTAAGGCATTACCATCAGTTCATGTACTCACCAGTAATATTGGAAAAATAGATGAAGGCAGGCTTATTGTTTGGTATTGGTAAGCCAAATTGAAATTAACCATGATTTGTTGACACGTTAAGTGTTCTATATAGCGTTTTACGATAGAAAGACTACCAATAGGGAACGTTGTTTGGAGGTTCCTGATTAAAAGTTAGACAAAAACAAACAATGTTTTTATTACTAGTAGCACGCACATTTCAATGGAGGTTTGTCATTGGTGGACATTAAAAAAATAAGCTGGTCCATGACAAAAAAAGGAGATATCCCTGTTCATGACCAAAAATAAAGCCGTGTGATCACGTTAATCGGATGCTATTTCCATAGTCACTCGTCTAAAGAGAAAATCTGAATTTCACACAAAAATATCATTCAAATAAATTAAATTTTGGAATTACTTGCAATACTTTCCAATTCTTTTTCAAAAGGATGTTCTCGTAACTGTCTTGTTTTGTAATCAGTCCTGTGATTATTTGTCCAATCTCTCTGTGAATATACAAAATCACATGTGCTCTGTTTCCATAAGCAAACTTACGTCATGTTGTCCCAACTTTTGATTGAAAGACTCAATTTTCACCACAGCAACTACATGACAAAGCCTTATAGAGTATGTGATTCATGCAAAATATATTTTCACTGGGTACATAATTTCAATGAGGCAAAGCTGATTACACCTAAATTAAGAAAATATTCTAGTTTAAGCTTTTTTGCTTTGTTAAAACAATTATCTAGTTTTTCTTTTCATTACTACACAATACTTAAAACGTCATTAGGAGAACTGTCAAGAAATATGTTTGGAAGAAACTCTTATGTCTCGTACTCGTACTTAAACGATGAAAGCGGGTGCGAAGAAACAATTCCACTTAAGTACGCTAGGAAGCCTAGTATGTAACACTTCACTAACAGTGTCCTTGTTTGCAATACGCAACACGATCTGCTTGTTTACACCTTGTCAACTAAATTTTCAATCTTTTGCAAGTTGAGGCAAGGAAGTTGGTGACTTGGTTGGAATCTGTGGTCTTGCTTTAATGGAAAGGGGTTGATAATAATTTGCACTGGTGGCATGTGGGTTTTGGTGGCTACAAAACCATATTGAATAATACATAACTGGTAGTGGAAGTTCAAGGCATGATAAATTAGTCTTACTGTCTTAACTGTCACATCAATCATAAGTAAGACACACTTTCCGAACTGTACTGTAATTTTAAGCTGGTTTGAGATTTCAGTTTCCCTAGTACCGTACGTTAACATACTAAGAGCTTTGATAACCATACCATGTTTTTCATGGTACAACACAATGTACACTTTTACTTTTCAAGTTACATCGCTTTGTTTAGCGACTGCCATGTCCATTCATTGTGTCGAAGAATTACAGTGTCTGTGCACCTTCTTGTATGTCCTGTCCATGTTTTTGTTGTTTGAAGGGGTTTGTGCTGTAGGATTATTTGTATGTATTCTACGATAAGAAATTTGTATATATTTTTTTGTAATGTTTTGCTTATTTTTTTTTTCAGCCTTCCATGTTTGTTCTGTTCTTGTTCTCATGAATTACCTCTGTAACTGCATGTCGTTTATATATATGTCTGGTGTGATTTAATGCTGATCGCATGTTTGTTTTCATTGTGGGATCAGTTTGAATGTGGTTTTCTGGGTTTGTCAGAACGTTAACGATTAATTAGTATAAAGTCACGCATGCCACTGCATGATAAGACTAACGATAAACCCTTTAATAAACTGGTTTGGTTTTTAACGAAAACTACTACAGGCTTCCCCTGGTTTGCTTTTTGACGATCTGCTCGAAAGAACCAGAACTCGATGTGGGGTGGTGCGCCCTTTCGACCTATTTAGTCACTTTTCCACAGACGTTTTTGTTTATTTATTGTACTTTTGTGCGTTTATTAGTTATTTAGCATTTGCAAGTTAGTATTTAATTTTACTTTCTGTGGTGTCCAAAAGAGGACGCTTGCTAAAAAAAATAATAATTTAAAGGTTTCACATGGCGACATTTTTTGGGCTTTTGACAGTGTTTCTTGACCTGTCAACTAAGCAGGGGACGCCTGTTATTAATTTTGAATTAAAGAGTTTTTACATTAACCCTACTAACTTGGCTAATTTGAAATGCTAAGTGGTTCCAGTTTTCATCTTAGATACTCGAAAAAATGGCACCTGCCATCTATCTGCTTCATCCGCCGAAGGTTTGTGTTGCTTGTTTTTGTTGTTTTATTTTTTTATAGAATAAATCATCAATTCACAGGTGACTGGTAAATCCAAGAAAAAAATTCATTCAAAATCGGTATAATCTAGAAATTGGATAAATCCAGCTTTGTCGTCGATATTTTTTTTTTTTTTTAAATGTGTAATGTTTGGCTTACTTTTTTGCATGCCTTTGTTGTATTGTTTGTTTTCTGTGTTGTCGTCAAATGTGCCCTGTTGTCGAAATGTCTGTTAAACCTAACTTGTAAAAATGTTCATAAAAAAAATATGAACATGTTCAAGTACATTCACGTGTACTTGTTACACTATAGATTCTGGTTGTCAGTTCAAACATCCGTTACATGTACGCCAATACACAGGGACAATATCAACATTAGATCTAGCCAGAATACAACATTAGAAAACATTGGTTTCCATGCTATTTGGCTATAACAATTACAACAGCATGTGCTGTTCATTTGTAGCTGAAAAAGATGCATGGTCTAGAAAAATTTCTAGCCAAGAGCTGTTTTATTTTTTGATTATTATTATTATTATTTATTGGTGGATATAATAACTTGAATCATCCATCTGAACATGTCTTCCTTACAACATTTCTTATATTTTTATGTGCACTACAATTCATGCTCGTCTTTGTACGTCTTTTCTCAAATGTCTTGTAGAGACAACTGGTTTTCTTACATAGTTGGTTGCACAGGGTTAGCACATCGATTTTATCAGTGTTTACATTTTTCGATGGACGGCGCGAATCGAGACCTGGGTTTTTAACGACGCTTCTTCACTGTTCGCAGCACCCATCAAGAATCAGGAACAAGAGAGCCTAAGTAGCCAGGCGGATAAAGGACCAAACATGCCTCCGACTCGTCGACTGTCGGTGCGATCCAAGTTTCGGCGAGCTTCGCACAGGTTCGAAAAAGCCATGGAAAAGTTTTTCACGGCATGGGGAACATTCTGCGCCCGGCACATTTTCCTAGTGGTGATGTGTGGACTCTTGCTTTGCATCGTCATGTCGGTCGGAATGATTTTCTTCACCGTCACCACCAATCCCATCGACTTGTGGGCAATGCCGAGCAGTCGTTCCAGAGTGGAAAAAGACTATTTCGATAGCCATTTCGAACCCTTTTATCGGACCGAGCAGCTCATCATCACGACGAAAGATAAATCGCCCGTTGTGTACGATGGCAAGACGTACGGTCCAGTGCTTCAGCCTGAAGTTGTCCTCGAGGTATGTGCGTCACATTTGCCAACGATCTTAACGGATTTGTCTTCTCTCATCGACCCAATCGTTTTTCCCCCCAATAGGTGTTAAGAATTCAGAGTGATATCGAAGCACTCACAGCACGGCATGAAAATGAAACTGTTACATTGGAAAGTATTTGTTTTGCTCCGTTGTACCCCGATAACAAAAACTGCACCATTCAAAGCGTTCCCAATTGGTTCCAAAATGAGGCAGCATCGATAAAAGACGAGGCGGGATTTTACGATCATATCGAGAAATGTATGAGGTAAAGGCAAAGTCATCCAAACTGAACGAGGCTCGATTGGCTCTACCCCATTCAAAAGGGTTGTCGTATCTCCAGGTCTTTAGATTCGTCGTGCTTTGGAACGTTCGGTGGACCCGTGCAACCGTACATTGCATTGGGAGGATTCCAAAACAGCGACTACCATAATGCAACTGCCTTAATCGTTACCTTTTTGGTGAGAAATTATTTTGACGAAACCAAGACACACCGTGCCATGGCTTGGGAACAAAAGTAAATATCGTGTTTGTTATACCTTCAATGTATGTCCGTACTTCTAGGAATTAATTTCTGTTTTCTTTTCAGAATGATCAATTACATGAAAAATTATTCGACTGTAAATAGTGATGGTGATCTAATAATAGCATTTAGTACTGAAGTAAGTTGCACAATTATCCATGGCATGCGTTCAAAGCAGCCTTTCTTTAAATCTCGCCGTGTAAATAATAATAAAACCAATGTTTTGTTTGTAGCGATCCATTCAAGACGAATTGGATCGAGAAAGCAAATCGGATGTCAGCACCATATTAATTAGTTATTTAATTATGTTTGCTTATATAAGTATAGCTTTGGGACAAATCAACAAATGGAAACGCATCCTCGTAAGTGGCTGTTTCTTTATTTCCTGTTTCATCGATTGTCAAAACATGGCGTGAACTTCTTTACGTAATTTGTTTCAGATCGATTCGAAGTTAACACTGGGTTTAACGGGTGTTCTTATTGTACTTATATCCGTCTTCACGTCGATTGGGTTCTTTGGCTATATCGGGCTTCCAGGCACGCTTATCATCATCGAAGTGATACCCTTTCTAGTCTTAGCTGTGGGGGTCGATAACATTTTTATTCTTGTTCAAGCGTATCAGGTAAAATATTAATGTTCGTCACTTACAAGATGGCACCTTGCTGTGCTTGGCGTGCGTTAACAAAATTTGTTTTCTTGGACACCTTGCAGAGAGATAAACGATTGGAAGGCGAAGTTTTGGAAGAGCAGATTGGACGATTAGTTGGAGAAGTCGCCCCTAGTATGCTTTTGTCAAGTTTATCGGAATCCTGTTGTTTCTTCTTAGGTAGGTGACCATTCTGAACTTTTTTATAATCAGTGCAATAGGATGCTAATTGTAATTTTCCATGTTTTATTAACGCTACTTTGGTTGGCTTGTCTTTTTTTTTTTCAGGCGGTTTGTCTGGAATGCCAGCCGTTCGCACATTTGCATTTTATGCAGGAGTAGCATTACTGTTTGATTTCCTGTTGCAGATAAGTTGTTTTGTCAGTTTAATGACTTTGGACTGCAAAAGACAAGAGGTGAGTTTTGATCACCTACAAATGGACAGCCGTTGGGCATTAAGACTAGTGGTGTAACACACCCCCTCGACATCTGTTATAGGCCAATCGGTTTGATCCTTGTTGCTGCATTCGTGGAAAAGAACCAGAGTCTGGTCCCAGAGAGAGTCTCCTATACAAACTTTTCAAACACTGTTACGCACCCTTTCTATTGAAAAGGCCTACAAGAATCGTAGTGGTACGTCCTATTTAGGTTTGTTGACAATTTATAAGACGACGAGACATCATTAAGTGACGATGGATTTTTGTTTGTTGGTAGGTTATAGTGTTCTTCGGTTGGTTGTGCAGTTCACTAGCGGTTGTAAATAAAATTGAAATTGGTCTGGAACAGGAACTATCAATGCCCGAAGTAATTTTGCCGTTGAACTCGGTTTCATCTTTCATTATTGTTAAAACATCTGAAAATATTTCTTTTTTAGTGAACTAATTGATGTATTTATTAATGTGTATTTAGGATTCCTACGTTCTAAAGTACTTTAAAGCACTTAAGGATTATTTGGCAGTTGGTCCACCGGTCTACTTTGTCGTTAAGGATGGATTCGATTATTCAGCGTGGGAGAATCAAGATTTGATGTGTAGCGGCATAGGTTGCGATTCAGATTCTCTGACCAATAAAATCAGAGAGTATTCGGAAGAGTCGGACAGGTAAAAGTTCGGAACCATGCACAAAAAATGATATAAGAATACCTTGCTGAATTATGTAAGAGTTTGAATTCAAATGACTGTTTGATGCAGGACGTACATAGCTCAAAGAGCAATGTCGTGGATCGATCAGTATACGATTTGGTACGGATTGGACGTTTGCTGTAAAATGGATGCTCATGGAGGATATTGTCCTTCAAGTAAACTACTGGATTTTCTATACAAAATGGGTTTTATGTCAACGTTGACATTTGTTTAATGCGTGTCATTTTATTTTATAGCTGATGAAGAGTGTAAAAGTTGTGAAAGAAATTTCACCATAAAGAACAACATTGCAAGGCTAACCGGACAAGAATTCAACAAATATTTGCCATTCTTTCTCAAAGATAATCCTAGTAAAGAACCAGGGACATGCGCAGCAGGGTGAGTTTTTGAAAATAAAGCGTGGTGATTGATTGACATGTTAATTACAAAATTGCACATCAATTTGCAAAGTGACTTGATCTATTACTTTATTTAATCATTAATACATGTATTAATGAACTACTATGTCATATTAAGTGGAAACTATTTTGTTTACTCAACAGAGGACACGCAGCTTTCGCAACATCGGTAGAACTTAAGAAGTCTGACCAACAACCCGGTGGTAAGAGACGTTAGACATTTTGCGCGTTTCAATTTTGGAATTCCATCGAAATGCGATTTTGAGCCATTTCAACTTTTTCAGCTACAAATTTCATGGCATTCCACACTGTGTTGAAAACATCGAGAGATTATTACGAAGCTCTAGCATGGGCGAGGAAGATCTCGGATAAGATCAGTGCATCGCTTAGAGAAAAGACTATATCGAGTGTGGAAATATTTCCTTACAGGTTAGTACATACGTCGATTTGGCGAAGAGATTTCATTCCCTCATGTGACAAGGATCGTATTGTGCATTATCACTTGGACGAAAGTAATTTCCTGGTACGGTTTAAAGTTTCAATTATTTTTGTATTTTTTTTTTACAGCATATTTTATGTCTTTTATGAGCAGTACTTGACCATGTGGGCAGATACGCTCACCAATTTAGCATTGTCCTTATTGGCTATTGCTGTTGTCAGTTTCATTCTCCTTGGAATGGATTACCATTCAACCATCGTCATCGTACTGACGATAAGTATGATCGTCACCGACCTTTTCGGCCTCATGTACTGGTGGAACATTCAGCTCAATGCGGTTTCTCTTGTCAACTTAGTGGTGGTAAATAAACAGGACATGGTTTAATTTATCGATCAATGGCTTGCACGTCACATTAATCCATATCTGTGCATTTTCAGGCTATAGGGATTTCGGTAGAATTTTGCTCGCACATAACGAGAGCATTTGCAGTGAGCAGTGAAGTTTCACGAATTCTCAGGGCCAAAGACGCACTCATCAACATGGGTACTTCGGTAAGTCAATTTTTTTTATAAAATACAAGATGCTATTTTAAAATTGTTTATTATTTTTGAAATGTACTTTCATTTTACTTTAAAGGTTTTGTCTGGAATCACCCTAACAAAATTTGGAGGAATTATAGTTCTTGCGTTTGCAAAATCGCAGATTTTTCAAGTATTTTATTTTCGAATGTACTTGGGCATCGTCTTATTCGGTGCAGCACACGGTCTCATATTTTTACCCGTTCTCTTAAGTTATATTGGTAAGAATGACACTTAATTTGATTTTGTTTGTTATGATTTTGTTGCTTTAAATCAGGGTGCTTGCTTGCTTGCTGCTTTTAATTTTAATGCTGATTTTATATTGTATTATCTGAATGATACGTTCACTGTACCGTTTGTATTACCTATTTATACAATTTGGAAAATAATGTTTAAATACCCTTTTTAATGTTAATCGAATGGACATTATTTTCCAAATAGCATGGTGATTTGAATTTGTGCTTTTATCGGATTTATTTTATCAGCATTTGTTTTCATGACGCTTGCTTATTATTATTATCATTTCTTGATTGTTGTTATTGTGGTGATCTATCGGGGATAAGGTGCTTCTTGGTTTGCAATCTTGTGTGCTTTATACGTTTTCAGGTCCATCTATGGACAGGCAGAAATCTCGATCGGAGTTTGAAGGTGAAGTCTTATCTCAGGATTAAAGAGAGACATTGAACAGGATCAGTTTTTGTACATGTCTAGTATGTATGTATGTTTGTTATTGTATTGGAGTATTATCATGGAAAAGTGTTTTAAACGGTCATTATCAAGGCACGTCTTTTTTATCATGTATCAACCAGAGGTTAATGGGAAATTGAAACTGCACAAAAACTTGATAATGAACCTGTATATGCTTTTTGTTGGTCTATGAAATGCATCTTGCTTGTGGCCAAATTTCACTTTCGAAATTTGGCCGAATGAGTTAACAAATGGTCCAAAATTTGGACTATTTTTTAACCAAGCCTTAATTAGCTTTCGAGTCCTAGTTCACTAGCAGAATGTTTAAGTTGAATTGAATCGTAGGTGTGCAATGGTTATTTTAGACATTTTATGTGTCAGTTTTAATGTCATGGTGGTGTTAGATTGTGAAACGTATTTCCTATCCAGTGTTTGTGATTTTAGAAATAATTTCTGAAATGTATTTCATAGGCCATGTGGCAATATTGTTTGGCGAAATTGTCAAGAGTTCAATCCATCTTTACCAAGGTGTAATTTGCACATTCATGAGCACTAAGATACACATGAATACATCTTACAGACATAAACACGCAGTTACATTTTTGTAGTTTCAAAATGTACTTTGTGCTATAAAGATCGTTCCTGAAAGTTTGTCACTGAAAGTTTGTCAAATTTCAACCAATTCTATGCAGCAAAAAGCCCATAAAAACATGGGTCTAAAATGCATACCTACATCAACTGAGGCAATACCTATGTATTTAAATGGCTTCACTTTGTGTTATCTCGGAAGGGAACGTTGTATGCACACCTGCTTGTTTTGTTTTAATGCATAGCATTTGTGGTTTAAATTTGACTGGACCGTCCAAGACCACCTTGTATATTGCGTATCCATTGAGTGGTTACCATTAAATCAAGTACCCATTTTTTGGATCACCTCATATACTTAAGCTTATTATGTTACAGAAAGTTTGATTGCATCATTTCTTAATTCTTTTCAATGCTTATTACAGGTGGTGATGCAGTGCCTAATGATGAATCATCTAAAGTGCAACCACAGTGTAAACTAACCATTATTGGATACAAGAGAAAGGACTCTTTCAATAGGAAAGATGGTGCTAATCGTTATTGATGGTGTGGTGAACAATTTGCCACGAACTAGTAACTAATATTTTTTTTTTAAGTGAAAACCTTTTATGTTTGTTTTTTTTTAATAATTTGTAATTATTATTTTTCATCATGATGAACACTTGCTCAAAAGTTCTTTTATGAACTTTTTCTGTGTGTGTTTCGTATCTTGTTTCAAAGCCACGATTCTTCAGATAGAAAACAAAGCGTCAGTTAAATCAAGATCCAATGGATGATTTTTGCATCGAGTGGTCTTATTATTATTATTATTATTTACTGCAAAATTCTGCGAACACCGTGAAAGATGCGAAACCACCTTGTTAATAGAAGCGAATGTAATTCATTCAATATTATTTTTGTAAAAAAAAAAAGAAAATCTTTTTTACAGACAGTTGATCGAATGAATCGTGTTCACCAGGGTCCAACTTTAACACGTTTGCAGAACATTAATGCAAATACACGTAACGCACTCCCACGTGCAATTTAAAGCTGAATGTCTAGTTTGGCTTGAAATACTCAAGTTCCAAAAATACCGGGAGCTACGGCAATCGAGGGTTCGTTACTTCTCGCAAAACAATTGGCATTGTGTCCATTCCAAAGTTTACGTTAGCACGATGTATACAAGTTAAGACGCTGCGAAACTCTGTCGACGCCAAGAAATCGCTGTAAACACGCCCTGCCTCCCCCCCTTTTTTTAATTATATATTTTGTAAGCAATAATGTGCCTTAACTGTAACATGTATGTTTACTTATATCGTAAGTGCCTGTTTTAAACGTTTCTTCCTAATGAAGTACAAACTGGATTTGTTGATGAACCTATTTTTACCAAAGACGAATGTTTGAACTACAAGAGTTTATATATGGATGACAAAGGACAATTATTGTTAGTTTATTATGAAGTTTTTTGTTGTCACTATAATTTTATTTAATCTTAAATTTGCGTAATACTCCCCTCCCCCCCATGTTTATGTATAAAACAATCATGTCAACATGCTATAAAATTCTGATTACCATTGATTTATCGCTTGTTCTTTTAATTTATTTTACTGGGGTTGGAAAAACCATTATGAACACAAACATGCCATTTATTTATAAACCTTCGTTCGCCTCATTTAATAATTGGAGTTAATTTAAGAACAATATGAAAACGCTTGGTTTTATTTTTTTGTATAAATAAACAGTTTTATACAGGATATGTATCATGAATATAATAAGTACATACACACTAACTAGTTTCTGATAT
This sequence comes from Cryptops parisi, assembly GCA_034695005.1. Taxonomy (NCBI): domain Eukaryota; kingdom Metazoa; phylum Arthropoda; class Chilopoda; order Scolopendromorpha; family Cryptopidae; genus Cryptops; species Cryptops parisi. The sequence goes on along the minus strand of JAQIWH010000413.1, from coordinate 22,121 downwards.
TGTAATTGACTCACCTGAATCTTGATTGTGGTTGGTTGGATGTGTGAAACTGTTTTAAGTCTATGAACGCCTAATTCATTGTAATGTACACCAACTGCTTTGTGCATTGAATACATTCAATGGCAATTATCTATGTAAACGGTTCAGCAATTCCTTATATATATTACCAAACAGGTGTTATTGTACTACTTACGCAATGTTCAGACGTCAACACTTTTGGTGACGAAAACTAATATGAAACTGACTTATCTTATTCTAGCAAAGCTTATCAGATAACTGAAAATGAGCTTATGCAAAATAAGGGTCTTGACCATTCTATTTTTGAGGAAAGTATTAATGAAATTCAAACTTTCCAAAGTTATTAACTTTAAATTATTTCATCTAATTCAATAACCACGTTCTAGAAAATCCTAATAGTTAATACTGAAAAATAATTCCTGAAAAATGTAAATTAAAGTTAATTTGTTTTAAAAAATTTATGCATCGGTTACTGGCAGATGATCGGAATGTCAAAAAAACCGCCGTAAGAGCGAAACATAATGAGCACAGGTATAATTGAAAACCGCCGTATTGTCGGATCAAGATGACTACAATAAATTCAATGAAAAACTCAAAATTTGATGTTTTCATTAACAAAATAATCCAAATCATTTTGTTAATAAAAAAAGAAGTTATACATAAACAACAAACTCCATTCACCATGTCAGTCTGACCTTGGTTTTAAAATATTAAATTGTCAGTCACCCTATAAAAAGGTAAACATCAACACGCCCCCCCCCCCTTATAACGAAAAGCGAAGCCAGAAAATGAAAGTGGAATTGTTTTAGTAACAGTCTCGCCATTTCCCGTACAACTCGAGATCAAAATTATTGCTCATTTCCTGTAGCCAGCCATCGAACACGCATTTTTTTTCGTGTTGTCATTGTCATTCATTGCCTTTCATCATTATTACCATCATTCGACGCTTAATAGAGAATCCCTAGACAGGCGCAAAGCTGGTGGCGTCAATAGCACTCTGCTCTTTGGAAAACGCTTTTCCAGGAAGAAGCCATTGTGCAGCTTCCCTTTAAATACTACTTGGAGGTAAAAATTAAGTGTTGCTAAGGAACCATTTGACCAGGTGGGATTGATCCTCGTGTAAGTTGGGATGACATTCAAGTATTAATGAATGATAAAATAATCAAAAATTCATGATGTAAAAAAAAAAATAATAATAATAATAAATAAAATAAAATGCAAAACATCGTTAGCAGGAACGCGGGTGTTCCCATAGAACGAGGCGATGCTTTTTTCAGTATTTTATTTATCAGCCTGTTAATTATGTAAATGGATTGTCAAGCACACAAACTGTCAAGGTTGTTTACTTTTAGCTTAAGTGCGTCAATTGAATGCGGATGTTGGTTCATAAAAGGGGGACTCGGGCGAAAAATTCTTGGGTTCAAATAGGAAAGAAAATTATCGTTCTAAATATAGTGCAATATCAACAAATCGATCTGACTGAAAATATCGTTATAATGTTTGTTTTTTTTTTATATATATATATTAGAAATCGAATTTCAACACATTGGGGGGTGATTGTCTCTATTTTGGTTTCACTACTTGGCTAATGATGCGAGTATTTTCATTATTATTTTACAGTTGACAATTTGCAGTGTTGGGGTTTACGATTCATTTATCGGATAAAGCGCGAAGGTGATTTTGCTGGAAGTTATTTCTCAAACAGTAAGACCGTGACGTGCAGTTTATCGAATAATTAGGGGAACTTTCATTCGACGAACGTAACGGCACGTGTAATAGAATGTCGCGTAAAACCCGTATAACTGAATCTGCACTTGTGAAAGGATGTTGATTGATTGACGGACGCAAGTGTTTTTATTGGGATGATGTTCCTGGATGCAAGTTATCAGGATGATAAAATAAGAAGGCACGTTTCCCTGATAATTGAATCACGAATCACGATGACAAGCCAAAAAAAAAACAAGAATCACAAAAAAATGGAGATATAAATTATGACTTATTCGTAAGATGTGTGCGAAGGGCTTCGGGCACATGTTGAACCACATTTTTTGAATTTTTCCCCGATACTGTATATTGTACCTATCTTTTTCATGAAATATAATAATTTCACGAAATGTATGCATTGCAGTGACATTATTAGCAAGAAAAATTACTCAAACGTGAGCATAAAAGTTTGGCTCAACCCCTTTGAACCGCCACCTTTTGTCCAGAACCAAGGGTGGCGGTTTAACGAGGTTCGACTGTATTGCTGATTTCAAACACAACCTGCATTAAAAAGCATCCCTATTCAATGTTCAAAACTAGTTGAATTTTACTCCTAGAAACATTGCAGTACGACAATCCACACCTTACGCTCAGCACAACGTTGATCGTTGGAACTACAGCAGGGCATTCAAAGATGATGACTGTTTGAGATATAACTACCGAGCCAATTTCTTTTGCAGAAACCAACCACTAGGTGTGTTTTGCTACAACTTCTTGCCAATTGAGAAAATGACATTTTAATTGCAATTGCCATCAAATCATTGGAACAGTTTCCAATAAGCTAATGGTGTACTGCAATAAACTTGTGTTAATAATTTAATCATGGTGGCGTTATAACCCTGATGCAGCAAATGTAATAATAATAATAATAATAATGCTAAAATAGGTTGCTGCAGTTCTAATGCTCCCCGATTATGTCGATACAATTAAGTGTATAATGGTCAGTTAAGTTTAAAAGTAGGCTATTATCAACTATTTACCTTGGTTTCAATCTTTATTCCTTTTATACAGGATTTGCCCGAACAGCTGTATGGCTTAAAAACAAACTAGCGATCGTCGTCGTCACCCAAACGTTTCGATACCACCACCTCGGAATGTTTGCCTAAATGAGTGCCGATCAACCAGCCGATAAAAATGAACAAGTAGGTCGTGCGTGCCATGCATTAGTGTCGATCGCCATCTGAAAAATTGAGAGAGTTTATTAAACGTTAACAGGCTGAAGGAATAAGTGGATCAATGGAAGCCTCGGGAACGATGACCCCCAACGGATTTGATGAATTTTTGCAAACGGGTAGAACGGGCCGTCGCAACGCCGTTCCCGACATAAAGACCGAAAAGTCAGGGGCAGCTGGAGATTTACCTGGTGAAATGGAGAAACTGTCATGCTCAGGTAAGTCCTACGACATAACACCAGCTGCAGGCTCAACAAGCAATCCTATGCTCGTTTACCATTGTAAACTAATTATTTTTTAAATTTACAATTGCTACGATATTTCAGTAACCAACATTGTAACTGATAGATCCATTATCATTTGTTTACAGACTCCGAGCCAGGGACGAGTGGTGTCGAAGGAGGTGCAACGGCCGAAGTGCCGGCAGAGTCGTAAATGATGATTTTCGCATGAAACTTTTTTTTTTTTAGACGACATGCAAAAAGCGTCCATTTTAATTGTGACAGTTTTTGATCTCCATTCTTTTACTATAATAGAATTAGATGAACGTATTTTGATGTAATATATTGGTATCTTGCAAACTTGTAAAAACAAAAATTCAGGAAGGTGTGCACGAGGATAAACACAATCATAAATCACATTATAAAAATAATATATATATATATATAATGAAAAAACACATTTTATACCAAAGATGATGTATAAAAGAAAAATAACAATCAGGTTAATACCCACGTATTATTATTACTACTACTAGGTATATTTGGAGATGATTTTGTTTTTGGTCATGTGACTAGGATATTGAGCAGTGCTTTTAAAAACAAAGAAAAAATGTAAATAACTTTGTACATTTATCTTTTTATTATTGTATTGTGTGTTTGGAGCCTACTACTTCACCATCTCGGAATATGCAGCACTCACTTTATTGGTAGTACTGCGATCGAAAGCTATTTACTACTCGGATGTCTACCTATTTGTGAGAAGTACAGTTTTATTTACACTTTACAAATATATTTATTATTATTATTTTCCCCCCAGTATTTATTTTTTTTGGAGAGAACCTCATTTTTTGTTTCTTTACCAAGTAAAATCTGCAAAAAACAAAAACATGTTTACATAATATTTATTTCTTGTGTTTTCTGTTTCGTGCGTAAAATTGTAGAATAAACCTTTTTGTAACATTTCACAACTACCTGGTGTTGACTTACTGCGAGTTTAAATAATTAACAAATTTTGAAACAACAAAATCTTACCTAACAAATTCTATTAATCACTGTTGCTACTTGAAGATCTTTTGTGCGATTTCTTATGTTTACGGTGCTTGTGTTTGTGGTGATGTCGTCGACTCTCGTGGGAACTGCTTTCACGTTTACTCCTACTGAAAAAAAGATCACACCAAAAATTGAAAGTCGCAGTAGTATCATCGTTATATAAAAAAATTTTTCATAAAATTACCAACCTGGTATGGCGGTGCTTCTTGTGAGATGATTTTCTGTGCGATGAATGATTTCGTTCAACTGGTGGACTTCTTTTGGTACTACATTTAAAAAATAAAATGTCATAAAAATATATTTTTTTATTAAGGCAGCTTATAAAGAAAAGTAACATTGTGATTGAGAAGTTGGGTGAAAAAAACGGCAAAAATTTCGTTATTTCTTAAAATGCATCTATTGGCTCGTTTTAGACCACTCTATAGCGTCAAAACATTGGATTAATTGCACATAATTTGCACTTTCAGACTTTTTTGGAGCAAGAATACAGAATGTGACTATTGTAAATCTGAAATTTTTTTGTGATTTCTTTATTTTTGTCATTTCATTTCCTGCTCGTTTCACTTCCACAACAATGGAAAAGATACTGATTCGTAGAAAAAATGGCGTAAATGCATTTAGCATGATGTTTGGAATAATGACATAATTGCATTTTTTGCAAAACCTGTTCATTTTCCTTCTATAAATATACAGTTAACAGGAATTTCTGTTAATCCTAAATTTTGAAAGTGCCAGAAGTTTTTGCCATTTTTCTCTCAAAACTACGTTTTTTGAGTGTGTTGAGATTTACCCCACCGTTATTCCTCCAACTTCTCGATTTCAAATAATATTGTGATTTGAAGTATTTATAGCACTATGAAAATTACCTGGATGTTTCTTTCTCAACAGTATACCGTGGTGTATCGTTCCTATGGGATGAAGATTCCGACGGTTCATCAATACGGTAGCTGTCTTGTTCGTCGTCTTTTGCTATGCTTTCCAATAAGTCCATTTGATTTTGAATGACCTCCCGCATCACCTGCAACATAACAAAATCATCTTTTAAAATACAAGATGATTTAGGGTTATTTACCAAATAGGTTATTATTATTTTTAAAAATAAATAATAAAGGAGAAAGAAAATGGACAATCACCTCGGTATAAGATTTTTTTGTGATGTGAACATTCTTGGCTCGATACGATTGTCGTCGTCGTTTGTAATCACGCTGTTCCGCCAATTTTTCTAAATGACTTTTTTCTTTCTCATCGCCGCCACCTGAATAAGATAAAACACTTTTTTCAACTCCTTAGGTTCCTCTTCTGAAAAGGTATCGAATATTAAATAAAATTTAAAATTGCAAAATTTTGTTACCATTTTTCTTCTCAAAGTTGACATTCAAGTCTTCCACCGTCATGGCGTGGTGTTTGTTGGTTTCTTTGGCTTTTGCAATTGCATACTCGTAAATAGACAAACGTTCTTGTGGCGTCAACTCGACCATTGCTCGATCCACAGTTCTGGGAACATCCTTATCTTCAGTAGAAAAGGCTATTGAATATTTAAATTATTTACGTTAACCATACTACAAAAAAGCTCTTTAATGGCTTAATGTCTCAGGTCACAAGAGAATTCATGATAAAAGAAAGGATACAAAATGCAGTATTCTTTCAAAAGGATATACATAGTGAAGACCTAGTCTCTCGTGTTCCCAAAGATTTTGTATTGATATCCAAATAATTTTTTATTTAAATTTCCAAAAATAATGAAACCGTGTGGTGTTTTTTTTTTATGGACTCGTATCAACCAATCTAAAGATTTAACACCAATACCATTTACTAGCGATTATTATCACTAAATCATTACAAACTTTGGGAAAAAAAAATACACTCTGGAAAGGATATCAGCCGATAAACATTGTATTCAAGGACCCAAACACAGAACAAAATTATTCACTCACCACTGAAAATAAAGTGAATTTAAAACCTGTGTCAGTATCAATTGCAAATTGCATACAACATTACAAACAAAAATAAAACGGAGAACAAATTTAATTACGTTTACTTAGACCAACAAGAATAATCAATCTGCGAAATTAACAAAATAATGAACAATGAGAATAGAAACCAATATAAAATTAACAATAATGAAACGTTCAAAATGTAATTATATTTGCTCTCAAACCAGAATAATTATTACTAATTATAACCAACTTATTAACCATATAATTTAAATAGATAAAATTAAATTACCTGATAACCCGGATGAAGTTGCGACAGAACTTAATATATTCTTCTGCGTTTGTTTATCTGAAATGATAACGGAAACTATGAAATTCATGAACATTCAAACAAAAATGTAAAATAAAATTTGAAAACCATAAATAAAAATTTGGAAATCACTTACCAATAAAAACTGATACGATAGATGAAGAATTTTCATAAAGAAAAGCAGGACTGGGCAACGCTTTTTCCTACAAAACATGTCAAGATGCAACATACAGAAGCACACTTTATGCAATGCATCAATTGAATGAAAATTAAAATACCCAAAAAAATATTCTTATATAAATATCATCTTATAATGTACCTTTTCTTCTTTCGTGTATCCTTCATGAATCCAGCTGCATGTTTCCAAATGCTTTGCCAGTGAAGAAGAACGCATTCTGTGACCCAAGTCGAATGGACAACTTATAGACGAATCGACATCAACCTAAGAAGCACGTAACTTAGCCGTGTTAGCAATTGATACGATCAAATGGTGACTTTCATTGTAGCAAATGTTGACATTAAATTAAATACTCCTTAGCCGAGAGTTTTTCTTACTTTGGCCAACTCTTCCATGTTCCATCCTAGCTTGTTAACCAACGTCTCCAATTTGCATCGTTGTAATTTGACGTACTGCTCCAATTCATTCAAAAATTCCTTCCTCTCCACGTCTTCCATTGAAAAGTAATCTCGATTGAGGCAACTGGAAATCAAAATTAGGATGATTTTGCAAAACCAGCAAGTTTTGCAGCCAACTCGGTCAAATTATTAACCTGACATTATGGTGAGTTATAGTTACTGCCCAGAATTGTGAAGCTACTTGTGCAAATTGATACCCTACAGCTACATAAGGTACTTTCCGGTTATGTTGCTATTTGCATTTGCTTGTAGTTGGTTATGGGTTGATTTTGCAAGTTAGGTTAGGAAAAACAAAGAAACGTATTAATATTAAATGTATGATTTTGTTTTGTTTTCCTAATCTAACCTGCAAAATAAACTCATAACCAAGTACAAGCAAATAGCAACATCAGACGGGTACCGGAAAGTACCCTACATAATGACTACAATGACTGTGCTGTATATACTTACAGTAACTACACTTCAATACATAAGCATGCAGTACATGATGGGTTGTAGTTCCTGTTTCAATAAATGAAGTTCAGTTTCCAACTAACCTTTGGTTAGAACAAAATCAATTAAAAATTCATCATTATTGAGTGTTTTTGGGTGAGAATATTCGCTTAAAATGAACATAAATTGACAACTACTTGACTCACCACGACAAACTTCCCAACCAAACCAAACAAACAGACGAGATAACACGAGACACGCGATAATATCGTCATCAATATCGATGTTTGATTCTAGTCGAGCTATCGAGTATTAAACTAAAATTAATTTCAGTTTCATATTCGCAAAAACTGAATTTTTTGAGCGCCATTGCTTAAGGTGACAAAATCTAACACTAAAGTTACTACAAAAGCACGTACAGTTGAGTGCTGCGATTAATAAACATGCGCATAATTAATAAACATTAGCGTACGTTTTAAAAGCACAATAATTTTGTATCGTTTTTATTTCATAACCATCAATTTTAATATGAAATTAGTACAAATTTGTTAAAAAATTTTCATGAGCGTTGACCCAATTTTTAATTGTGTTGATATCGTTTTTGTCATTTAAATTTTATTCCAATATTTTCTATTAATTCCTCGAGTTCAATTTTAATATTTTAAATGATTACTTGTTTAATTAAATGATAAAGATAATTAAAAAAACCAATTATAAAAAGTATGCATAGATAAATTAAAATATTATAAAAATAAATTATAATAAGAATTCATAAAAATTAAATAATAAAAAGTACATTCCCAGTCTCAGATGTCTCTAGTTCGATTCCAGGCTGCGCCAAGAAAAATTTTAATCCTCGCTTCTATTAAAAAATGATTACAAAAATAATTTATTCAGGTTACAAACCTAAATAATTGACCTCACTAATATATTAATTCATTAAAAAAGAATTGAATTATTTTCATTTTTATGCATCATGAATTTTTGAAACCATTTATTTTTAATAATTGAATTGTATTTTAATTTTAAATGGTTAAAATTGATCTATATTAATTTTAAAAATTATTATTACTGTGTCGATAACAAGCTTTTTTGTTTTGCTGTGCATGGAGCTTAACATCATTAATAAAAATAATTTAAATGCTAAAGTATTTTTTATTGTATTGTTCACTTTTTTTCTATCGTTAATGACCCTGTAGAAAGCTTTAGAATCGTTAAGTGTAACAAAAATCGGCAACCTCATAAATAAATGACTAACAACAACAAAGCATTTTTTGTATGCCTTTGACCCGTTTATCACTGGCTTTTATTTCCACACAGACAGACATACGAAAAAGAAAATATTCAAAATTGATTCGAAATATACCTTTTGTTTAAACAGGCATACAATACATTTCATCAACAAAGAATATTGCAACAAAAAAAAAATATTGCAAAATATTTGAAATAATAAAACATATTTCATAACTTAACAATCACATATTAATGTGGTCACAATAATCCATCTGATCACTGGTTTTCTTTTATTTATATATATATCAGCAGAATGTATCAGGAACTTTCAAAAAAAATATTCACAAAGAAATTATTTTTGGAAAGATTGACAGGAAGGAATATTCAAAATAATAGGATACTCCTACCATCCGCGTTCAGTTAATGTAATAATAATAATAATACTATTTATATTATATGACACCCAATCGATTGAATTTTCCATCACTGGGTTTAGTTCCCCATTTCTCACATAACGTTAAGTCAGTGGATTTGGCAACGATTTGACGACAGATTAGTTCTTTGTGGCAGTCCTCGTCACATGGAGGGAATGCTATACTCGCTCTGTGAACATGACTGAAAAAAAATATATTAAAAAAAATATTTCAATTCGTGTTACACATTTGTTTTTTATGTATATAATGACCGACTTCCAAATAGCTTACTTTAAAAACTTCTCAGTCATCACTTGGTCAGTTAACATGTTATGGAAAAACGCACTCCATTCGGAAGGCACGAGAGATGACATATTGTAGGAATCCTAGGTTTGTATCATTAATAAAAAAAAATATGTTATTTTAATATGATTCATACATTACATTTACTGGCAATGTATGTATATAATGTAGGCATGTATGCAATGCCTAGCTTTTTTCAGCAAAGTATGAAATTAGCACTGGAACAGTTACATTATGCAAGAGTTTAGGTTACGTTTAAATTTAGACCTGAATTTATGCATAATTTAAAGAAAATGTTGTTAATTTAAACTAACCTTATGTAACTTAAACAGTTCTTATGAAAAAATGTCATTCCATATTTTGCCAAAAAAAAGTAGGCATTCTATACAATGACTGGATTCTATACATTGCCAGTAACATGTAGGGAATTTTAGTTACCTTATAGGAATAAAGCAATTTCCACTCCGGTTCATCCTTTTGATTAGCTTCATTCAGATCCATGTAATAGGTATCTCCGTCAATAATCATCTTCAAATTAAAATGACATCATCATCATCATCATCATCACAGAACAAAACCAAAACGCGAGATAATATTTCGTTGTATGTCATTAAGACTTACTCTAGTAGTATCTGGATGGTCTCCATCAGCAGTGTAAATTTTATAACTAGGATTTAGATAGGAGTAGGGGGTGGTGCTTGGTCCAACATAAGCAACGTTAATGGCTCTCGAGTAATCATCGTCATAAAACACCAACATTTCGTCAAAGTGGGTATGACCGTAGAATTGTCCCACGACGGTGTTTTCAAACCTGTGACATAAATAAACACGGAAGTTTAAATCCAGTTTCCGTAAGTATACAGAAGCTCGTTATTTCCAACTAGACACCGTTCCTTCACCTCTGAATAACTTGGTGAAAGTTTCGACTCCACACTTTTGTACAATCTATGTAACCTGGAGGAATGTGTCCCAAGAGGTACACCTTTTCATTGGCAAGTTCGGCTTTCGTCAGTTCTACGATTAGCCATTCAAGTTCCTGAGCAGGATCAGTACTGTTGATCAATAGCCACCTGTTTTTTTGTGTATCAAATTAAAAATTGTGTTAATTGACCATGCAAAGTATGCTAAAGCAGCAAATTAGACATGAGTTTGACTTCAAAATTATGTCAGTAACAATCGCTTTTGGTTAGTCTTTTCAGGGGTGTTAACAGTTAAATTGCACATTTTTGTGCTCTCGTTATTGATTAAGTTATTAATATTATTGATTGTGTTGTATGATGAACTGAAGACATAAAAATAAATAATTCGAAAAAAATATTAGTGGGGTGTAATCAAGAAGGGGGCTTTGGATGAAGAAGCCTCCTCCTTTCAAGAAACCACTAAATGTAGTAAAATATTTGCATTTTCATGTATTTTTTAGTATAAATTATCTTATTGAAATTATATGTCTGGGTGATAATTTCATCAAATTTTCCCATAAATTTTCATAAACAAACATACTGTATACGTATTCTTAGGCCCCACCCCCAAAACCCAAATCCCAGGTCTTGCTCGTTTCAAACCAAAATAGAAATACCTACACCCCATGTTTTGTGCATTACAACCTACAGCCAATCATCGATTGCCAAGGAATAGATTAGCAATCAGGTTAGGTTAAGAAGGAATGTTTGCTATACGATATGTCAGTGGCCAAAAATTATTAATAGAATGCCTCAAAGACTTACCAGTTTTTATTATGACAATAATTCGTGTTGAGCGAAATAATCCTGAATCCTTGACTCACCAAAACTGAATAATAAGCTCCCCTGAAAGGCATATCCACCGATTTAGTGTCACATTTTAAACGGATTAAAATTTGGTTGAATTAATTCCACAGCAAAACCTCTTCACAAACAGACGTACTTGCCAACTGTTGTTCGGACATCCTTGTGGAGCAGGTCCGTCCACGACTTACTCAGTTCGTTGTAAAGCCAAGAAATGTTGAATTTTCCTTCAATTTCAGGTGGAGGATAGCTATCGGCAAATACTGTTTTTTTCTTCATCACGTGGTTATAAATCAAGATAGTAGAAGAGAAGTAATGAAAAAGTACCAGTTTATCGGTTCACTTTCATGATTGCCCAATGCTGGGAAAATGGGAGTATTCGGAAAGTAAGTTTGAAGCATTTCGGTCACTTGTTTGATGACGTCGATGTTTCCTATTTTGGTCTGGTTGTAGACGTCATGGGGTGGCAGATCACCAGTCCAGATCACCATGTCCACCTAAAAAAGAAAAAAAAACACTCGAGTATATTTTAACTGCGATTTGACACAAGCAAATTTGATGCGTAAAAAGCTGTTAGCGATGGTCCAGCAAATGAAATATCCAGCAAAATCAGGTACATCTATATTTTGTTTGAGAGCATATTATAAAACTATTATATGTCACACTTGTTGACAGATGCATATACATTAATGCCAGATTTTCATTTTCGTTGTCGTTTCACAGCAATGGTCTGGTCCCTAACCTTCCATGTCGAACTGTCGGCAGGGTATACAAATTAAGAAAAATGCTTACTTTATGTTCTTCCGAAATATGTTTCAGCATGTGTTGCAAAGTTCGATTAGGTGAATCACAATCTCTGTAATCGCCCCATTTACCCGCTTGTAACTGAGGGTTGGATGGCATGCCCAAACTTTGACGACAACACAAAGGAGCACCACATTCCGCGTTGGACCCTTCTTGGTAAAACGGGTCCAAGTGAGTGTCGGACAGATGCAAGATTCGTAAAGTCGGAAGACCCGGCTACGACACAAAATATGAAATCTCAGAATGAATAGTCCACCAGACACAGTTGTTCCTCGTCTCCAAACTCGAATTTTACCTTCGGTGGTTCCAATTCCTTCACAGGTGGTTTTGCAGGCACAGGAAAATTGATGTCCCACCCGAAAGCCGATTCAAAATTTGAATCTTCGCACTGGGGTCCCAAAACAAAACCACATACGTCACCTTCTTTCAACGGGGAATGTTTTATAATGTAAATTATGTCACCCTAAGTAAACGGAAAAAAATATATTGAAATGTCATCTTTACGTTCACTGAGTATGCAATGCAGTATTACTATATAAAGAATAAAAACAACAGATACTCGAATTTAAGATAAATGGACATACTGTACTGACTCTTATTAATTACTAGCGGATTCAAGTTGATATGTTGCTGCATAGTCAACTTGGCTAGCTTAATTTGGGGGTTTAGTTGAGAGAAAATATATTAGGGAGGGTGTGGGGAGCTGAAACCCTTTCGTTAAGCCGATTGGGTCTTAAAGAGTACCTGCAAATTTTGGTCCTAATCGGTCGAAGAGTCTAAGAGTGCATAGCGAACAAACGGACAGACAAACTTCCTCTTTTATATAAAGAAGATTTCATTAGTGACAGGTCTGACTGAAATAATTACACAGCACGACCTTTGTTATTTTTGTGATGAGTGTTACGATTAATTGAGCACAGTACAATTCCACGACATCGCATTTCCTACAATTATAAGCCATTAAGTTGACGAAACATCAAAAGACGTCTGGCCGATATTGGCGTGCTGATTAAAACGATCGTATGACAAACGCTAAACGACACATTAACAAACAACACAACAACTTTATCTTAAACTTTCGATCGAAACACGTCGACGAACATGTTTACATATGACTTGATTACAATTGGAATATCTGATTACAGGCTCGTCTATTTAAATATCTCCTTGAAAAACAAAGTTCTGTTTATATATGAAAACGAACAGTCAGTCTATCACTATTTATAAAAATGATAATATATTTTTCTGTCAACGTTCTTGTTCATCTACATTGCGTGCCATTAGGACTTGCCATTGCCATCTACTGGATGAACTTTCACTCTTTTTGTACCATATGACCTAAATACTATACATATGAAGGTCAAGCACATTTTAAATTTAGAAAACCATTAATATAATTTTTTTTTTAAAATTCCATTGAATGTTTTCTTCATCATCATCATCATCATCTAAAAAGAAGTCAATGTCCTGTAGTGGTTTTGTTGGCAGCAGACAAATTTCTTTTCAAACTCTTTTTTTGGGGTCGCGTAAAGTCACGATCAAAGAACTACAGAAATACTCTATAGTCTTTGGTCACGAACATCACGCTTTCAAATCACGTTTCTGAACCACTTCAAGTACTTTAGTAACAAAGTACAATACATCGGCAATTATTAATACACGATGGCTATTTTAATGACACGTTAGTTAAAGAAAACAAATGCACTTGTCAAACAAGTACAAGTATCTATTAACCAGTATGTTACATCAACTTAACAATCTTGGCAATGCTATATACGTTGATTGCAATTTTTTCTTATCCAACTAAATATAAACACGAGTGTGTTAAGAGGGAGTTTGTTGAATTTTTTGGGGATTTACCGAGTCCCTTGTTAAGGTTTGCTGGAGTAACCGAGCCCCTTATTTAACCTTTAAGTTAACACCCTGCAAAATAACCTGATATTGTTTCAACAATAGCAATTTCAAAACAAAATAAAAATCCAGTGCAAAGCACGACTAGTTTAAAATGTAGTTTTTCCATTGTTTACATCTAGTCTACCTACACCATCGATGATACAGTATTACCAACTCGTAAATAACCTGTCAAAAATGACGGGAAAGTTTTTTGTTTTCATTACGCAATTCATTGTCTTAACTTATGTCGCTTCGCAAAATTTGTTAGTTATTTATTGTTTTAACGATTCGTTACAGTTAGAGCATCGATTTCGATATAAGTTTCGGCATTTTTACATACTATCCGTGGCGCTATCCTAGCTGGCGAGGAGGAGCGCGTTGCAATTTTATCAGATAAATAATTACGATATAAGCTATTCAATAAACTTGGTTTTTCAATGAAATTTGCTTTTTTTCAAATTATATCTATTTTCTAGTAGACATCCATTAATCGTGCAGTACTACCGATCTCATTGTTAAAAAATTGGTTGCAAGGTCATATACATAATGTACACGTATTAACATTTTCATTAAAAGTCCAAAAATCTAGATTAACAAATGTCGTTCACAACAAACGTTATTGTTCCGTTTACGATTTTCTTTAACGACTTCCTTGTCGATTGTCAAAACTTGACACAATTTACTTCGACAAATCTTCGATGTATATTCGACCTCTCTCATTTCATCAGGCAATGGTCACTTTATAATTCTAACAACAATAACAACAAAATAATTTTTAACCTACTTACCACAATGGAATTGATAACTCCTTCGCAAACCATTTTGCTTTCTATGTTGAAGGTGACGCAAATGGAAATTGCCGAGTTAGCGACCTCACTTTCCGATCGGTTACCACGAACATAACCGACTAGTAAGTTGACAGCAAAAGTGCACATCGAACACGATATCTATAATATATACAAAATAATAATAATAATAATAAAATGCCTATTCGGTAAAACACAAAAATAAAACCTTCGTAGATTTTGTACCAAGAGCATGATTGTTAGATCAGCATATCTTTTCATCAAAACATTAAGATATTCAACAACAATACGTTCTTACATCATCTTTTATATAATTTTAAAAATAAATAAAGCGTTCTTTCAATTTCATTACATGTAAACATTTTACATTGGACGAAAAATCTGTTGTTTTTTTTTATGTGGTATCTATACCCATAGACACCAGTTTAGGTTAGTTAATTGAAAAAAAAAACCCAACAAAAAAGCTAACGCAACAAGCAACGGCCAACAATAGGGACTTACAAAAACCACTGGGGAGTGATATAACAGGAAATGTCGAAAACGGAACAACATCGACCTACAAGTTCCTTAAAACTAGCATTACTTCGGGAAGCTCCCACTTTGGCGATTTTCCACAAAGTTTCCGTACTGCCGCTATGCTGGCTTGATCGACTCGACCATTTTGGTGGCTTGGTGCTGCTAATAAAATCTGACACAGCATTGACTAGTAATCGAGAGAAAAAATGACATTAAAATAAAATGTCTATTCCCGTTATCTTCCCGTCACTGACTCAGTACTGGGTATTGCTGAAATCCGATTTGCTTGTCTTATAACTGCGATAGAAGAAAATTAACGCGAAGCCAATGGAAGCCTCATTCCATTCGGCAGCCGCAGGCCGCCAAACGATTTCAGATAGTCTATAAATTATATTTGAATTTTTCTTGTTATCATGCCCTCACTATTTTTGGTGTTTCGCTATTGCTAAAACCAATGCGGCATTAATCAAAAGAGAATATATATTAGATATAATATACTAAATATTTTTTCTGCAACCAAATGTGACCACCATATTAAACTGGTATCTTACCAATGAATTAATAAATACCAATACAATTTTAATGATTAATTTATCACTGCACACATTTATAATTAAAAACTCATTACTGAACATGATGTAAACCAATGTTGTATTTCGAATAATTCGAAATCACTCTTGCTTGATCTTGATGCAAAAAAATCAAAACTTCAACGCATGCTGTAAGAAATATTCATAAAACAATTATCTTAGTTAGTGACATAAAAAATATTAGAATTCTGTTATAAATGATATTCTTTCTGAAAGACAAAACTGAAATTTGTAAACAGACTATAAAATATTTCCAAAAATTGCCATTTTTTGTCTTCAAACTATGCTTTACCAATACTGTATATTTATAAATAATTGGCACTATTTTAATAAAATAAACTACATTTCGAACTCTACATTAAAATATATTGACAATCCCCCCCCCCATCCAAAAAAAAAAATCACAAAATAAAAAATAGAATTTTAAGTCACCTGAAGTTTAGGTTGAGTTCTGGCTGTTGCGTTCTGATCCGATTTCGGACTTAGCACATTGGAAATGAAACTCTTCACGATGTTACCGAAATAACTGAATTGGTTAGCATATTGTTGTCTGTCACTGTCTCTTATTCGTAAAGCACTGACCAAAGGTCGTACAGTTGCACTTCCTATGGGTGATCCATGGATCGTAACGACCCCCACAAGAAACACTACCACAAGGTTCAGCAAGAAGATCCTCTTCGAAGCCATCACGAGAGAGTGGTTAGATGTGCTAACCCACGGATGGTCTTTGCAATTGTGACAAAGTTTTCGTGTTGTCTTCTAAACACTATGACACTCTCACTCTCGTCGTCTTCTTCTTCTTCTTCTTCTTCTTCTTCTTCGACGACAACACGTGACTGCAATCGTACGGTCCACAGTTTCTGTAGAAATAAAGACCAATAAAACCTGTCAAGTTCATGGTTGCCAATGTTGTTGCTGTTAATAATGATAATGATCCTAGTGATGAATGATGCCGAGAAGCATAAAAAAATTGTAAAAGAATTGAAAGAAACGGGACAAATAGTTTAGCTGCCTCGAGGGCCAACTATCTTTAGCTATATAAATAAAAGACATTCCTATGGCGTTCGACAAAAGAGATACAGTATATATGGTACACCGTAAAAGTCAACTGATAAAGATAATCTTTATTATATAAAAAGTACAAGTCTATTAATGACTAATCCAATAAAAAGATATCTTTTTGCTAAAAGATAATGTTGCGAAACGAATTTATATGAAAAAAATTTAAGAAATTTAGTTTCTGTCGACTAAATATAAAAACGATTACTAAATTGTACAATTATGAAAAGAAAATAGATTATTACCATAGTTTAATTACAGGTTAACAACTAGAGGTCCGCCTAGTCAAGACTGCGACGACACACATTTCCACTTTTTCCTTTCTTACCGTAATAATAACCACAGTTTAATAATAATAGTAAATGTCAACCATTTACAATATGTTTGAATGCGATTTTACAATTTGGGGTGATTCAGTGCACAAGAAGTGAAAATTTCAAGTCGGCAGCTTTTTTGGTTTACGAACTACTACAGGGCTATAACATAACACATCATTATTCAGCAAAAGCGAAAACAACAGGGTTCCGGAAAAAATCAGGAGGCACGGAACGCTAAAAAAAAAAAAGAAACGTACGCACGCACTCACTAACGCACGCATGCATTCATGCAGATTATAGCCTTTTAGTGTTATAGAGATTGAGTTGTATTGAATTGAATTAATCGTAGGCCTATTATACCTAAGTAGCCAATATACCAAAACACTTTCATTTTGCATAATTTAATGAAAATTGAATTTTAGTTTTTAAACAGTAATAACTAATTATTTAAAAAAGTATAGTCTATTTTTTTGCTCATTTTTAGAATAGAATAAAATATTAATACAGACTGTCGAAAAATTAGTTTACAACATTTATCCATTCGGCATTAAAGTGGCAAAAGATAATTTTGAGACATCCTGTATAATTCCAGAAAAAAATAATGATTCTGTAACACTGACTCGTAGTGAACCGATGAATAACCTAATACAGAATTAAGAATAATTTATTAACTTATATAACCATTTCTAGCACAAATATAAGCTATTTGCCTCAGTCTGAATAACAACATGAAACATGTGAGAAAGTTTGCATACAAGTCCCTGGTTCGACTCCCAACTGTTGGTACAAAATTTTAAAAAAAAATTAATTTAAAAAAAAATTAGTTAAATGTAATACTAATAACCATTACATCATTTAAATAAACAGTAAAAAATAGCACTAAATGATAATTTACATTACTGCAGTATAACACTACATTAGTATAGTATAGTATAGCATAGCCTACTACATACTACAAGCAATACTAAATTTGTATAATTGATATTAAATTACGTTTCATGCAGTTACTTAAGTGTATTAACACGAAAGTAGTTAAATAACCATAAACTTACTTAAACTATTTCTTCAGCAACTACAATACCATAAAAATGTCATATTATAAAAACTGTATGTATTGAGTACTTACAACCTACATGTGCCCAGATCTACAAGACTTTCTTTGTACTAACCAACATCACGTGATCTTCGTACTAGAACCCCATTATTATGTTCAATTAACCTTCAACGCTTACTCATGTTATATTATTATGAAACGAATTTTCGTTTCTGTCTATGCATTAAGAGTAGAATATTAAATTAAGCGCGAGATGCCACTTCATCCTGTTTATGAATTGTGTACTGCGGGAAAGCCGAAACCGGAAATTCCGAATAATAGAGTTTAGAAAAAAAAATGTCAAATTAAAAAAAAAACACACACACACACACACAAAAAAAAAACATTTAAAAAAAAAAGTGGCATAAAAAATAAAAATTATTTATATTATGCAAAATAAAAATTGAAATGAAGAGTGACTTGGATGGTACTCCATCTTCCGGCCTACATTTTCGATGTAAAGAAGAAGTTGGTTATGTGGAACTATCTTTCTTCTTTGCTCGATAAGTTTAGTAGGTTAGCGGGTTAAAGTCAAGCGAGAAATTAATCTGCGATACGAAACGAATTTTGTAACATTACCATTACAATGTTAAAAAACTCGCTGCGAAAACGGTTTTTTTCCTTGACTGTTTTTGTTTACAAAAGATTAAAGAGAAATTTCCGACTTTTTTTTTTTTTAATATAATAAAGTACCCGTATAATATTATTATTAATAGTCAAGTCCACTACTACTACTACTACTACTACTACCAGTATACTATTTACCTACTGTGCTTGCCCGGAATAACGTTGTATGTTACAAAAAATTCAATATTGAGATTATCATGGAAAACTGTGCCTCATAGATGGGCCTATTAATAGCTATTTGTCAATAGACAAACTCATACCTACCTGAAACATACATAGATCACTTTAAAATTGGGCACCTAAATAAGTGACAATCAATGTGTTGCTGAAGACTTCTTTTGCCATTTACTGAAAACTATGAATTGTTACATGCAACGTTATTCCAGGCAAACCTTAAATTATAGACTACTCAAATCAATTTCTAAAATAAGTATTATTTTTTTTTTGTGTGACCAATGTGGGTTCAAAACAAGACTACAACGACACTACAAAA
Source organism: Cryptops parisi (assembly GCA_034695005.1). Classification (NCBI taxonomy): domain Eukaryota; kingdom Metazoa; phylum Arthropoda; class Chilopoda; order Scolopendromorpha; family Cryptopidae; genus Cryptops; species Cryptops parisi. The sequence continues at coordinate 2,674 of JAQIWH010000413.1, read as the reverse complement.
TGCAAAATCGACACTTATTATTTATTTATTTTTTTAAATATGTCCAATCTCCTTTCAAATTAAACTGACTATATCGATTTTCACTATCGAGTTTAAAATACAATTTCGAGTTGATAGCATAGTCGACTTTAATAAGTTGGACATCACAGTAGACGTTGAAGGACGAAGATATAAAATAAAAATAATGAATATCATTCGATCAAATACCGATGTAACTATCGAGTTGACAATTAAAGCACGTGTCATCGTTACCAAACATACATACATCAATCAAACATTATCGTTTATCCATTCTTCTTATTATACACATAGATAAATTTAATGAACTGCGTGAGAGGTGTTCATTGTCGTTTCGACGACTACTCGAAAACGTGGTTATATCACTTAGTAACCGTTTCTGGAACGCAACAAAGGAATGTTGATGAAGACGATGACCGACTTGGATTCCTATTTTTTTGTTGGTTTATTTGTTTCTTGTAGAAAAAGAAGAACTAGTAGTAGTCATTCTTAATGAGGGCGCGAGCATTGGCCAAAGTGAAAGCGCAGTTTCTGCCTATCTAACGTTAACTATATTCCTCCCTCTTTTTTTTGTCTATCTCTCTCTCTCTCTCTCTTTATTTAATACCTGATAAAATGCCAGGTCATCTACCTTTGTTCCGAACTATGTAACGAGCGCCCACATTCTATCTCAACCTAAACTGTTACACATATATATATAATATATATGTATAACAAAAAGTTTCAATATACGCGTAACACAAATGGTCTATATTTTTTTTTCGACCGTATACCATTATCTTTCAATGCTCGTTAAGCTACATTGACCGATGATACGCGAGAGTAATAGTATTATATTTACACGACACAGAATAACGAGATACATTCGACCTATGCAAACTACTATTTTGGAAGATGCATTTTTAGTCATCGCTGTGACTTATTTACAATTAGCCGTTGAAACATCAACGAATGCTATTTGAAATTTAAATGATGTAAACCACCTGACACAACAATACAGAGATAGCGCGAAAATTTCATGTTAATTCAAAAATAACAATTGATTCATTGTTGTCTTCATCAACCAATCAGCAATCGAAAACAAAAGTCACTTTTGGGTTTTATTTACTAAGAAGATGTAATTACAAATGTGTTTAATGTTGTAATAATGTATGTGTTATGTGATTCTTGCGTGAATGCACTTACTCGCAAGTATACTTCTCACACTGTCTACGTAGTAATCTAGAAATGTCACTAGCGATATTATAATTATACTCCCTATGTGACCGCTTATATAATGTCAGAATGAAATCTACGTTTCTTCTTAATATATCTATATCAATATAATATACCTATACTGGCTAGCTGCTCAACATGACATTTGTACGTTACCTATAGTGGTCAACGTCCTTTTAACGAGTGTGTGAGAAACAATTTCGGTAGCAGCACGTTCTGATTTAGAGATGTACACAGATTGATTTCAAACAATTAACAGACTTGATTTTATATAACATATCACTAAATAACATAATAAATTTCACACTTTTCTGACCTATAATGCACATTTTTACACCAATAAATTTCCTCTCCAATCAACAAATGACAAAACAAAATACATGACCTCGAACTGTGTAAACAAATTAAAATCGGAACGAAATATTGTGATCTATTGTAAAAAGAGGGAGTCGTAATAAACTGTTAACACCGATTCGTGGATAATATAAAATAGTGTATTTACGTGCTAGTTTGTTCACGTGGTGGTATCAATTAAACAAGTTGAAGAAATAATTATTCGAGTATAGTTTTTTTTAAGGGGGAAAATACCAAAATTATCCGCTCGACACAATATGAACATCTGCCTTTCCTCCTGTTACAATTAAATTGATGCATCTTGCATGGTTACCACAGTGGTTTCCTATGATCGTACATAACATACTGCACGTTCACAACAGGTTTTAAAGATTCCATATAAACCTTTGATACGTTTTAATTATATTATTCATGCGACATCACATTTTCACATTATGCCTTAATATAAAAAGTCCATTTATGGCGTAAAAATTAATTTTTAACTTGTATCCGTGATTATAATAACCGGATTCTACTGTATATTACTTTTCAATAAATAACTAGATAAACCCCCGTGGTTGATATGGTACACCACGGGGTGTTTACCATAAGATAACCTTACGATTATCTTAGGCTATATCGTAACATAATCGATGCTTTGGTAAATATTAATATTAATAATAAGCACGTTTTGAACAAAATATTTTAAAGCAAGCTATAAGACAAAAGCTGTATAAGACAAAATAAGCTATTTAAATAAAATATGTATATTTTAAAAAACAAATAGTTAATGAAAGTCAAGAAAACAACACAAAACATGACAAGTTAGTTCACATTCTGCTCATCCTATTGTATATACGTACAACTAATAACGAAAATGATATCCGAAAATGATCTTCGCAACTTTAATACTGAATAAATAAAAGTTGTAAAAGTAATTCCCAGACACTATAATATAAATATAACTATCACTTTAGTTATATTATACACAGGATGTTCGAAAAATACGTTTATATCTTATATGTACAAGGTATGTAGTATACGGTACAACTACTGTATATACATGCACCTGCACGTAGTGCAAAATAAATAAAAATAAACTAGTATG
>JAQIWH010000412.1:0-51560 GCA_034695005.1 Cryptops parisi | reverse complement strand
TTCCAAAAATGAAGATCTTGAATTCAAGATCTTCTTCATTTTTGGACTGTCCATTAAAAAAAAAACATAGAAACACCCCCATGGCGATCAAATCGCATGCGACAAAATCGCTTAGTTTGCTACGGGCCTTATGGTAATCTATGGAGTTTCTCACCAGAAAAACGGCTCTCCTAAACAATTTTTAAAATGTGGTTTATTATTATATTGCCTGAAGCTCTTTAAATTTAATATATGAACAGGAGATGAAGTTAGTATTAACACACTTGAAGCTCTTAAATATGGTGATTTTGGAATTAGGCTATGTCGGATTATAGAGGTTTTCAGGCTAAGGCATTCTAGACATTGTTACATTACAAATGTGGTTAACTTCCAGTTATCCGGAATTCTCATGCCATTGCATCGATTTTAACATAAACTTGGTGCAGTGAGTTCCAGTGCACTAATATTCGCATCGTAGTTTTTGTTTGAGCTACTGTAATGCTTCATGTAAGTTGATATATGGTCACGAATTTTTTTTTTTTTTGAATCTACTTTGTTATATGGTCACGAAATTTTCTTTGTGGTTAATTTAGTAGGTTCATCAAATTTTCAAGTGAAGGACGTGGACGTTATTCACGTGTGAAAATACAGTACGGTGCATCGAAATTGAAACTAAACAGGATTTTAAGTCAATTTGCACTAAGGGCATTTATTTTTATTTATTAATTACTACCATGGCATGGAGTACTATTTTTTTATATCGGATGTGATAGATTTATGCGAGTTCCGTATATGTGATTTTGCTAATATGTGATGATGAGTGTAAATTATCCAAGAATAGTTATATGCGAGATAATTGCGCTATTGTGCTATTTTGAGTGCTGCTCACACGATGGAGTTTTGCAACATTGTGGGAAATTCGACATTTTTGCGATTTTTGATTTATGCAAGGTTTGTGCAGACTGATTTTTTATTCGATTTTTTGGAAGGGTATCCTCGCGTATATCGAGGATCCGAATTTTGGTTTTTATGAAACGTTTCTCATGCAACCGTCATAGTGGCACACCTCATTCCCATAGATTCGAAGATCACTGGGAGTTTACTGTGTAATATAACCAGTTTCAGTCATACAATTGGCCAATTCTTGGATTATGAAATGTCCGATTAAGTAGGGTTGTATATTTTTTTTCTTCTATTTTTAAGTCACGTGAACATGAAAAAAAAAAACAATGCGTCAAGATTTTTAATTAGTTTTTCACTCAAAAATCTAATTTAGAAAGGAAATCGTTTTAAGGTTACACTTGAATTCAGTTGCCACTGGCTATTTCATTTATTTCTTAACATTAATTAACATCACATTGGTAACAAATTTCGCGTTTGATGGTTTAAAGCTTTGTTTTTCATATATTAACTGCAATTTTTAGTCACCAACTTTTTTTTTTTTACGATCTTTTTGTTCTCATGAATCATAAGTTGATGAATGATATAGTATTCTGATGATGGAAACAAGTGTGTTGTAAGTCATGCTTTAGACTTTCCATTAAAGATAAAGAAACATGAGAACGTTATGCTCCACATCCTTAACCTTAACCATTTCATTTTTAGTATATAACATTGAAATCCAAAATTTAATTAAGCAAGGAAAAAAGTGGTTCATGCTAAAATTGGTACAATGTTGAAGAATATATTAATTTTTAGAATTTTTAATTCCACATGCATAGTAACTTTTAAAGGCAATTTAATTTGAATTTACTTATTGTTTTTATAGTAGCCTACAATAACCTTGTTTTAAACCTGTCTTAATTTGTTTATTGTAACCTGTAATTTGTTTATTTTACGTATACTGTATTTTAAAATGCATATACAGTAACTATATCTTTTTAAATATTAATAATTAAATATTATTAATTTAATGATGATTTATTAAAGATATAAAACTTCAATTCAGTTTCGAAAAAAAAATTATTTATTAATGCACCCAGTAGGTAACTCATGCTATGTGAAGATATTGTTTTCGTTGTTTAAAGTTTAAAACGCTCAACCCTCAACGTTATGATTTTCCTCGTGTGTTAATTGTGTTTTTACTTGTTACCATGGAAACATTTTTCTACGGACAGATAGACAGAGCAACTTTCCTTTTATTTACAGTATAGTTTAATTACATTAAGGAAAATGTTATATATCATATAACCAACCTATGAATCACTGGATATATACATGTACTGAGTTTATGGAACCATCTATAAATGCATAATGATTTATGTTCTTCATACAAAAATATAAGTAAATATACTCTTCTATATAAATACTTTTAACTCTTCTATATAAAAAGTAATAAACGTTCGATAGAAAAATATTCACACTGCCAGTGAAAAGTTTTAAGAAGTTAATAACATTGTTGATAGGCCTACTGTGTATATTAAGTTCATTAGGTTGTTGTACTATTATGATGCAGACTCTTGCTAATCTGGTCATTCCTTGCACAGAGGTGTACTCGTTTAGGGAGAGAGTCAGATTAGAGTGCATAAAAACTTTAGTTTAATTGTTTATTAAATTTAATGTCACAAGTTTACTGTATGTAGTGTTTAAAAGAAAGAAATAAGATACAAACATATGAAAAGAATAATATAAAACAAACACGACCAGTGGGAGTACGTACATAGCTTACTACTCATCTCAGAGCTATAATCTCACGCCCCCACCATTTCATGTCAAGGCCAGAGGCATGATAATACTGTAGAGGCCAGATATTGATGAGCCCCATTAACAAGAGTCTACACTACACTCTATTGTACTAATACGAGTAGTTATGTGAAAATGGCTGATGAACTTCATTAGCATTCAAAGTAAATGATTTTTTTTAATTAAGTAAAAAAGAGATAGTAAATAAGGTGTAATTGCCACCAAAATTTAATCAATGGTGCAGGAACTCCTATTGAATAACTGGTTCAAGTTCGAAGTAGTTTCATTATTTGACTATTTGAAAGTTATGGTTGTGCAAACAAAGAAACGAAAAGACACAGACAAATAAATGCATTTTGTCCCATTTCTCGAAACATGGACCTCACTACGTTTAGACAACTTTTTTAACCATGAATTTTAAATAATGGAAAAAGTATAGAACATATTATTTTGAACATTTTTTACTTGAACGTGTATTTTTTATTTATCTAACATTTGACTTACGGTTACAATTACACGTTTTTAATTTTCATTAATGATTATTATTTAGTATCGAAAATTTACATTTTTATCGAGTATTCTATTTTATCATTACTAAATTTCAATACAAATAATTTGTTTTTTTTATTAAGTTTGTTTAATTTATTGAATATTTTTCTTACATTTGTATTTTCAATTAACTTTTATCATATTTATCACATGAATAAGAATGTTTCTACTGACCTTTACCTAAATTGTTTTTTTAGCCACTTTAATTTATATTGAGTTTTACTCTAAAATTCATGACCATAATTAAACAGTATAGGAAATTTCTCATATTAGTGTTTATAATTATATACTCTTTTCATTCATTTTTTTTTATTTCAAATGTCATTTTGTTAGTGAAAATATATTATTTTTTTTTAAAAAAATGAAAACACTCAGGAATGCTAACTTATTTTTATTTTTCTTCATTGTAGCAAGCAGTCAAGGCCAAACAAGAACAAGCAACATTACTAAAAGGTACGAGTAGGGAACCACCACCACCATCACTCGAAGGAGATACTTCACCACCATATCCTAAGCGTTTTCAAGAGAAACTTCTTTTTTTCGAACTGAAGCAAGTGGAGAGAAACAATCACTGCCAAGAAGAGCAAGATTGTTTTTCCCATCTTGATGGAAAGAGCACAGTGAATTTGGCCTTCAGTTCTCCCAATCTTACCTGTGAAACCGATCGGGAGATGGGAAAGAACCAAACGAACCATCACACGGAAGCGACTACCACTTCAAACAAGAGTGGTCCATTTCCAGCCACGTGCTGGGAGGAAGATGGATTGATGTATGCCAGGTCAAGCAACAGAAAAAACCACAAATTCCATTCGCTGCCGAGGTCGACAGGTGAGGATGGTGGTGTGGTGGCTGAGCGAGAATCGAACCGTTTGCTAATAGTCGGTGCAGGACTTTCTCGACGTGTGAAATCTTTGGACGATGGACTCAACAGTGGCAGCTGCTGTGCTGAGAAAATCGAACGCGTGCCCAGCGTCGAGGAGATTTTGCAGATTGTGAGGGATCTGAGGATGCGCAATGCTCATGCATGCACGCTAGTTTCCAGCAATGAAAAACAACCCGTTTTAAACGGCACTTTCAGTAAGTCAGCAAACAACAACAACATGCGAGAGAAACCAGAGCCGATATACGTCAATGTCTCCAGAAAGGACCCAGTGTATGACGTTCCAACCCAAGTGATTCCTGTGAACAAAACCGAATCCATTGTCCCAGTGGCCACACAATTGGTGCTACAAGCCACATCAAAAGCCTTTTCTGCCAAAGATGATGATGCCTTATTCGACTGTGATAAAGATAGTCTGGAAGATGATCATGATCCTCCAGACATTCCATCCCCCGACTACGGAAGTGATGAAGATGACACCGCTTATGGAGTTTACGACAATGGTTATCTTAAGGAATATTCATCGCTTTCTGAAGTTGAGGCTGATGGCCGATTGATGTATTATCAGGATGATCAGATTCTTGAAGTGATTGTGGAAGAGGAAGAAGACGAAGATGAAGATTACAACAGTGGACCATATGAAGAGAAGGAATCCAGCATGGACTACAGCAGTTTAGATCTATCGACGAGCAAAAGTACAAGGAGTAATAACACAAATGGGGAGGACTATGAAATTTCAGGTATTGTAAGCTTATTATTTGTTTCTAATGTACAAAAAGCCGTTAATTCATCAAGTTCGGTCACTTGTCTTTTAATGATTTTGTGGACTTGGTTAACTTAATAACTCGCTGTTTTAACTTAATAACTCGATGTTTTCAATGTTTTCAATGTTTCGTAATTGGTTAGAACAGTTTAGTGAACAATTAAATAATAGTTCATACACATTTTTTTATTATTTTCAAATTGCTAGGCTTGGAAGTAAGTATACACTTAAAAACATAAGATGACCTATTATAAGAATAATAGGCTGAATAGGATCTCTTCAGTGTTCTAATGATGTTTAATGGATGCACTACAAAAATTTTAACAAAATTCTAATTAACGGGTTCAACCTTTTTGTTTTGTTTTTTAATGATGGCCTCAAGTTACACAGAGTTACTTTTGGGCAATGCTATAATACCCGACTTTAATTGAGTGTGCGAGCATTCTTCCTCGCAAAGCCTTTGAGGATGAAGTAAGCATTATTCTTGCTTATCCTAAAGTAAAGGTTAGCTTGCCAGAAGGTTAACAAGTTTTATAGCTAGTTCCCTGTAAAGTTCGCATTCCCAATGGCTGGTTTCCATTATTCGAAAAGTTATGTTACCAAATGCATATCGTATGCTTTGCAAGGTAAGTGCTTTACAAAGGAATTTGATATTTTGGGTACTTTGCTTTCAGTCTTTTTGGTACTATTCATATGCTAACGATTAGTACACGCTAGTTGAAATTTTCAGAACATGTCATATTCGAAGAGACTTTCTGGTCAAATACACTACTCCCAAAAATTAGAGGATATTTGAAAATGGTATGGAAGAGTTTGAAATATCCCCAATTTTTTTTGAGCAGTGTATATAACATAAACTACATTGATGAAAGTTCACATTAAAAATGAATTTCATACAGGGTTATTCAGAATAACTATTTTTAACTTTCAGAGGTGTAAAGTTTGTAGTGAATCATTTTTTAATGATAAACTATACAGTAGTTTGAAAATACTTCGGTAACTAGATACAACGAAATTACGAAATTTTCATGACTTATTGGTAATACATTGTTCCATAGCAATATGAAAATATATCAACACGTTACGCACGTTACGTACAGTACGTTTCACATTGAGAGGTGTATGGTGTTTTTCTTTCCGTGATTTCGTTGTATCTCGTTAAGGAAGTACTTCGCCTATATCGTGTTTCATTTACATCTTTTATTACAATATATATTTTTCATTACTTTCATTACCAGTTTTACTATCGCCTCTGAAAATTAGGAATAGTTATTCAAAATCATTTTGTATACAGTATACCAAAATACATCGCATTAGTCTCTTTAGGCACTGACATGTGTTGAAAAGTTATCAAGTTAATTTCATTTAATTTTTTAGAAAATGGTGTTTTTGCACTTTGATGGTGTTATCATCTTGTAGCAAATCGCATAATGATGGGCTACAGATTTTATTATATTATAAATGAGGATATATTGAAAACATCAAGTCGATGTATAACATCGATTTTATATTGTTTTTTTTTTGTTTTTAAATTGAGATGTTTGAAGCAATTCGCATAAGTGACAAATGATGGGCTAGAGATTTTATATTATAAATGAGGATATATTTAAAAAATTTAAGTCGATGTATAACTAAGTACATCGATGTTATGTTTGTTTTTTTTATCGAGATGTCTGAATCATACTTGTAGTTGTGTTGTGAAATGCATTATATATCAAGCTCTGCAAAGGGGGGGGGGTAAACCTTTTTTAGAAACTGTCATCTTGTGCTTGTGAAGAAAAATTTTTGTGCATCATCTATAGGATCTTGGAGATATTTGCGTTATGGTGAATGACTGCTATGTCACATGGGATGATGTGTTTGGTACTTTGGTGCTGAAAGCTCTCTTCTTTACTCGGGGTGTAAATGATTAATGAAATGGAACACCATTCATTTCCCCCAACCAAAATTGATCCATTACTTTCATGACACACCCATATACCTACAGCTAGAACATGAAACCTGTATAGGGTTTCTTTTGTTCGTGTGTGTATAATTGATAGAATCCTAGTTTTTATTTTATATAACTACTTCAGCCTCTTTGGTAATTTTGGAAATGAGTGCTGAGTGGAAATGAAAAGTGCTGCTGATTTTGGCTTAATATTCTGAGCTTCTTTCCCCACAATTTAATGGCTGAAGTGTAATATGATATTATTAGTGTACAATCAAAACTTTTACTCCATAATAATCTACGAGTGCGGTAGTCTTGTTTGCGTGGGTATTGAAAGTACACTATTCTTCAAAATCGCACCATGATTGGCCAGTTTGATTCCAATTTTAAAGATTTGGGAAAATTTCATTAACTCAGTAATGTCTTACAGTGGATAAATGAAACAGATTTTTAAAGAGGATACCGTATTTAACCAAACAATCGAAGAGCCTGGTGTAAAATGGTGTTAAGTAACATTTTTGTCAAAAATGACCTAGAAGCATTTGCAGAACGTGTTAAGTTAAGTGTAAGTTTACCTTCCTTATACATAGTTTTGAGCAAAACAACGATATGTAAAAGATGGCAGTGCAAGAAGCTCATAGACAGCAATACAAGTTCAGATCTTGAAATGAGATTTCCTCGAAATTGTAAAAATGTTACTTAACACTTTTACACCAAGCTCTTCAATTATTACTTATGTTTGAATTATCAATGTTGAGGTTTTTTATTTTAGTTTGTTGACTTTGACTATACGTTGTCTAAAGCCTGATCTACACGTAACCTTTTGTCGTCAGTTCTGCGTAATCATGCCAGATTGCATATACAAAACAGTACGTGTGGAACGCAAGTTTGACGAATTGCATGAACTGAACAAGTAGCGTGCACGCAAATTTTGCGTCGGTCTTATCTGTCAAACTGATATCTTCATGCCAGATTGACGACAAAACGTGTAGACCAGGTATAATGCAACTCCAGTTTTATAGATTTCAAATCAAGTTCAATTCAATAGGGGGTCTACTATATTAAAAATACTATTTTCAAACTTTAGGTGTATCACTGTTGACATTACGAGTAGATTAATCTGCTTGCAGTAAAAGCTGTATTAGTTGGCTTAGAAATTTTATTTTATATTGTTTTATATCCACATTTATTTTTGTCATTTTTTATATCTCCTTATGGTTATAAATTTTACGAAAAGCAAAATTCACTTTTTCATATATGTTTTGTTATAAAAGTTATTTTTTATGGTTTTTCACTATTTTGTAGTGTGCTGTTTTTATTAAATTTAGAATTTAAATATAAAATGTATTGATTATGTGGTGAATCAATATTTTTGTCAAATTTTCAAGAAATATATGAGTTGCACTCTATATTTATATAGTTTTGTATATTTTATGAGGTTGAATATTCGATGTTACATTTCTTGCTGATTGTAAGCCAGAATATGCCTAACAGAAAATCGTTATCTAGAAGAGAGTAAACTACTTGTAGTAAATGTATTGTAGAAAATACATCTATTTTTCAGTAGATTTATCCATCATCCATCTACAATTCAATCTGAACAACTAATCGTGTGCTGTGCTTCAATTAGCCGAACCGTGTATTTGCTAATCGCAACCTTTTCTATCACGTAATGTTTATGAATATACAAATATAATATCACCTTTAAAACAAAGATGCATAAATTTTTGATAACTAAAAATTCATGCTTTGGCTTTTGCGAAACGACATTTCAAACTAACCAGGATCACTATACAACATCACTTTTACGTATTGGTTTTAAAAAGCTAAATATTTAAAGAAATAAAAAACAACTCTTTTTAAATAACTTTTAGACAATTTTTAAAAAGATGTATTTGTTTTAGTGAAATGTTATCGTACAATGTAAGTTTGAAGATGACAAATTTTGAAGATGATATGCAGAGAAGCTAGAGGGAGCCTGTTACTGGGGGAAACATTTTCCGTGTCATATATTTTATTTAACCCTTTACTCGAGATTGTGCTTGGAGGATGCTGCGCTCTTTGCTCTGTCTGTTCACACCCATTAGTTGAGTGTTTATGGGAACCATTCAGAATAACTCGTTGTTTATGCCGGTAAGATAAATACCATTGTTTCCTGTTCCATCCACTCCGAATTTTGGTATATTACACAAAATCAAAGAATTTAAATCTTGACCCAAGATTTAAATTCTCTTCATTTCAGAGATTGATTCGGCGATGATGTAATGTTAACATTTTTTTCCCGCTCCTCACCTGCATCTCATTGTATTGATTTATTACAGTTATGTTTTTTGTTGAAAAATTGCGGATCTTTAATTTCACTTTGTATTTTCATATCCAATGCTTACCAGAGTGATATTCATGCATTTTTTCCTCACTAAACAACTATGTATAAATTCAATATTGTATATCTGTTTTGATAAGAATCGAATCACAAAATGTTAAAAATTATATGATAATGATGATAATAATACAGTATATGATTATTAATATCATAAAAATTCTATTTCTCTTAATTTTCGTAAGTGGGTATTGATTTCAGTAAAGAAGAGCCTACTGTACGACTGTTACAGTACTACAAGAGTTATTTTTTTTAGCGTTCAGAAGCCGACACAAAATGTTTCTGGTTATTACACGTATAGATCAAGATTAAATTTAATTAAATTTTCTTTTAATGTTATTATTTAAATAAATAAATAAAAAAGTTGATAATGGATTTAGAAATAAATGAATGAAAATCTGAACAAGAGCAAAGAAAACCATATCTAATATTATTTTTTTTCATGCGTTTAATGTGAGATCTTATTAACGTAGGTCAGCGGATGAGCGCGGAAACAATGACATAATTGTGTAATTACAGTGGTGTTACCAGACTTTAAAAAAATAAATACAATTTCATATCTTTTCTTGTTTCCATAAAACTCAAAAGATCTCATAAATTAAAGTTATTAAGTTTTACGTTCATTGTTTTAGGACTGTTGTTTTATTTTTGTTGTTGTTTTTTTTCTAAGTGTGATTAAAGTACAAAGCCACAACACATTTTCAAGCGTTAAATGAGCAGAACAAATGTTTGATAGTCTGATCATTAAAGGTCAAGTGTAATCGTTTACATTTATAATGCTATATACTCTACCATTATATAGTTTAGGTCAATCATGGGATGAATGGCTTGTTGAAGTCATCCTAGCAGAAAATGTTTTCTATATATACAATGAATACGTTTTAACTTGAACCAGTATTCTAACAACAGTTTTAGCTGAGGTTATGATAGTTATACAGTGTGGAACAACAACAACAACAACGTTGTTGTATTGAAAAATCGTATGACCCTGTTTCATTGAGTTCCTCATATGAAATGTGTAGCTATGTTGTGTTTAACAGATTCAAAAACTATATACCTACTCACTATTCAAAAAATAAACTATATACCTACTCACTGTTACAGTCATTCATTATTGATGTAACGACCTGAACACATATCTACACAGTGGTGCGACCGCCCTGGGGCCTAGGTCATTTCACTCATATGCATAAAGCGTTAAGTGTTTCATTGTCAGTCTCACCAAATGGCAGTACTGTACTGTATTTAACGCTTGTTACTGAAATATTGAAATTTTATTTTATGCAATCGTTCTACAAGTTTTAAATTAGACAAACACTAAAAAAACCAACTCATGTTTGGAAAAGTCATTAAATCGTGTTGTGAATGGGTAGTTTCACTCACATGTGTTTTATTATGCAGTTCTGTGATAATCCAATTTCAATGCACTAACTCGTTACATTGCAGATACTCAAATAAATTGAATGTATTGTATGTTCCATTTGTGTGATGCTAGAGCGGAAATTAGCTGTAGAAACTCACAGTATGTGTGGTGTGTCTATAAAATGGTACTCTCGTTGTAGATTTGCAGATGTAGCTTATGATCAAGAAATACTGTATTCATTACAGAACTAGCTAATAGTACCAGTCAGAAATTATGGAGGGGGTTTATTACTAGCATCGACAACGTTGAATTTAATTTGTAGCTGACATGAATTTACTTATCATTGTAGAAAAGTTAATGTTTATATAGTGAAGGTATGCCCTCTTCATTTGGAAAATGATGGTACTGTATATGTCAAAGCAAAAAATTTTGTCCGAGTTAATGAAACGATCTACAAATGTTCATCTGTTTAAAAACGGAACCCGTTCTAATGGTTTATTTTGAAATCTATATTTCTATTTAGATATATAAAAAGTGTAACAGTTCACTGCTACACGCTTGGTTCATCACATCATGCCAGAGTCCTAAGATCTATTCATGAAAGCAATTATTATTAAATTTAAGATAACACTTTTTTGTGGCCCTTGTGACTGTTTGTTTGCAATACATTTAAATTGAAAGAACTATGTTATCAACTATACAACAAAGTATGATAAACAAATTAACATATTGTTTGTTTTTTACGATTAGCCCTAAATTTTTTATGACCAATTAAGAACGTTCATTAGAACGATAGTCTACAGAATAAGCTAAATAACAGCTTGGTTGTTGTAAATTACACTGAAGCAAAATATATTTTTGTCACTTACAGAAATATAGCTCTGTGTTTCTGATAGTTTATTATTATAAGTTATGTAATAATGGATGAGCTAGTGGTTGAGAAACAATCTAATTTTTGTGGTTTTGAATACAAGTTCAATTGAATGTACAGATCAACCTACCTTGGACCTTCTTGACAGAAATAAAATGGATGGACAGTTTTGCACATTTAGTTTCACTACAGTATTTAACTATAATAAAGCAATAACACTATAAGTTTGTGTTGCAACGGAGAAATGTTTATTTACTAATTTTAGTCGTTATGTTTGTAAGGTCAATATTTGGTTATTCTGTTGACATGTCTAACAAAAACAAAGTCAGCCTTGTTCAAGGCCTGTTAATAAAGTATTAGTGTAAGTTACAGTCAGTCATGCAACATGGAACCATGTGATTTAATGAGTTGAGTTATTTATTTTTAATGCTTTGAATTAACTTAATGCCGTGCTCTGTTTTACAGTAAATGTTTACTATTGAACTGGTGAAAGATAAGCAGTTCCGTGTGCTCTTCTCGATTTTGAAGACAGGGTTGGTAAAAACTTTGCATGTCTGGTAAAAGTTATTAATGACTAACAACTCCAAATCTTGGGCATGAAAGCTTTTTTTTCTCCTTAATTATCTCTGCTAATGATGCAGTAATTGTCCTCTAGAGTCTACTAGCATAGCACTTTGCAATCGTGCAAAGTAGAAAAAAACAGGGTTCTAATAGGGCTGGCTAATCTTTTAGGAACACATGCCTAGAAAACATGTCAATGTGGACGCACGCATACATTAAGTTTGTCAGGTTTGCATTATTTATTTATTTTTTTACTATAGGGCATTTTCAAATCTTAATTGTTATAAAATGTTAAATCTGCCTCCCCCTCTTCCTGCTCTTCCTCACCAGTTATGTTTCTATAACAATAACAATCTAACAAACTATAACAATCTGACAATCTTTCTGTAACAATGTGGCAATTGTTTCTTTCAGCAAGGTTGTTTCTATAGAAACAACCTTGCTTCCAGTAAAGAATTTTTTTTAGAAGCGCGTGCTTCCTCACCAACATCAAAATTGTGTGAAAATTCCGAAATAAAAACTAGACTAGCTATTTACTAGTGGAAACAATAAATACAGATAAGATGAAACGTTTCAAAAAATTTGTTTTTCAAGTGTATGTAATGGAATCATGTTAAGTTGTAACAACCACTGTTGTAAGAAAATCACTGATTTTGCTTCAAACATTCGCTATGCAACAATTCGTTAATTTGTACTGCAGTTTGCAGTTATATTTTTATAACAATTACCAAAATTTATGTATAATTTAAGCAGTTTTCTCTAAATTTTCTCGAAACAAATTTGACGTTGAACTAGCAGCAAATTTAATGCACAATGATATATATATCTAGAAATATGTATCAGAAATCGGAGACAAAAGAACAAGTAGAAATCCACTCAAGAGTACACTGAGTTTCATCGTTATTTGGTTCTAATGTTAATTCAAGACTTTTTTTGTCATTCAATGGTGTCCAATGGTATTATGTCGTCAACATAACATGACACCGTACAGAAGAATCATATCATAATTTGGAATTCGGTGATTCACATGTTAGATTTGGGCTTCCCGACAAACAATGCTGAATAGTTGTGTAGGTATATTTATTGGATATTACATTACTTATCTGTAAGAATGTACAGCATATTGGATATGTACCTACGTATGTCCTATGTGAATTAAACTTAGAGCATACCAAATTGGAATTGCGTGGTACACACCAAAATTGGGGCTTATACTGTAGTTGATCTTATGTAAAAACCAAATTGCAGGAATTTATTATATAACGGTACTGTATATGCAAGAAATAAAATCGTCGGCTTAGAGTGTAAAGCTGCTAACTTCATTTCAGCAAGTGTGCAGAAGAATAAAAGTAAATAAAAAACAAAACTTATACAGATAAAAAAATTTAATCGCACATTTACACTGTTAGAAGTCACATGAAACTGAACTGATTGTCTTAGTTGATTCGACCTGTCTTTCAATTTTGAATGGTGTTTTAATCTTAAAATGAGTCAAAATGGAGTTCGCAGGTTTTCACTCTAACTCGTAAGTCGACGAAAGTTTGTCAGTTTTTTATTCTAAACTTTTGTCTATTTGGCTAATTATGATGCTAGTTTCGTAAGGAATTATAATTATGCTTTTCTGTGCATCCCACGCACAAGGCAAGCACTTGTTTCAGCAAGGATTCACATGCTATATCTCTACAGGGTGTTTAGAATCTCCATATCCACTGGGGATAGGTTCTAAGCCAATCCGTGGATACCTGAAACTGAATGCTCATGTAATTGCGCTGTTTTTTGCTATGTATACAATACTGTACATAGGCCAGGCCTACATACCTATGATACTCAAGTGTGACAAGGTAATATCTTCCCTAATATTGCAAATACTGTACGTGGATTATAGTAATATACACTACACTGCAATACACTGAGGCTATGTTTGAAGTATAAGGTGCTGTGTTGTTTCTGTTTTTATTTCGGTTGTTGTGAGTGTGGGAAGTAAATGAAATGACACTGGAGTATCACTAAATGGATCATTGGCTACAAGTTCTTAATTATGCCTTGGTAGCTAATACCACTCATGGTTTTCGATGTAATAATAGGATGACCTTGAAAATCAATTTCAAGGTCAATGAATAAAGCACCATTGGATGCCTCCTCTCCCCACCCCGATGTTCTGATCGTATTCCATATAGCTATAATCAATGTGTCTGCAATACTAGGAAAGAGATTATCCTGTATACAGGAAGGCTTAAACGTCTGGTGAGATATTATCCTGTCGCACTTGAGATGAAGCACCACATACTGGATGGCTAAAAAAATCTGGATTGATTCCCACGACCTGGAAAGTCAGGGAATTTAGAGTAGTCTTTAAAAAAGTCAGGGGATTTCTCTTGTATGATAGATTTTTAATTACAAACTACTCACCGAGTAGTGTTGAGCTAATCCATTCTGCAGGTTGTATACAGGGTGAATATGAAATGGTCTGTACAAAAGTTAGGAATAAGTTATAGGGACTGAAGCAGAAAATGTCCTATGAACATGGGGTTGGAAACGCTTCTTGCAGGTGGAGTTTGGAGTTTGAACGCTTGCTTCTGGACGACAGTTTGAAGTTTGCCTGCGATGGAAATTGAAGAAAAAAAAATTTAGGCGATTTGATATGATAATTTCACCAGCTATTGTAGGCAAACTTCCAACCGTCACAACTACAGAAGCAATTCTTTCCGACTCCATGTTCATTGGACATTTTCTGTTTGTTTGGATACCTAGACTAGAACTTAGGAGGGAGTATCAATAGATAAGTTTCATTCGCAAATAACAAAATGATATAAACGCACATCATGTATGTCAGTGTAAAGGTACACCCTTTATTCAATTTTCCACATAACTCGTTTGATGCCTGTAAACACTTATTGGAACGTGTGATTAACTTCTTGATACCTCTCACTGACGAACTCCTCCAGCTTTATGGAAACATCTCAGGACCCACCGTTTCTACAGTCTCATTGGTTTGGACTCATTGTCCTCCAATTTCGTTTGTCATTTCACCGAAAAAGTGGTTATTCACGTCCTGCTACCAATCGACAAATGACAACGAAATTCGTCTTCTACGTTCTAAACGGTGGTCCTGACATGCATGCACAAAACTCGAACGAGTTTGTCAGTGAGAGGTATTGAGAAGTTGATCACAGGTTCCAATAAGTGTTTACAGGCATTAGATGAGTACAAATAAAGGGTGTATCTCTACATTAACATACATGATATGCGGCTATATCATGGTTATTTTTTTATTCACGAGTGAAACTTATTTTTTGATACACTCTCATATTTCCAATTTTTGTAAAGACCATTCAGCTTCACCCTGTAGATATCGAAACCAGTGAACAGGGAATTTCCCTAATTTGTTTTTTCATATTTTGCAAATTATGGTTGGTCCATTGCATGTTTTGATTAGTAGGCCCTATAGCATGTTTTGGTAAGTTGTGTCCACTTAGGGATACATATGCCACTAAAACAACAACTTGTGTGAATACTGCCACCACATCTAGTTCTAAATTAGCAACAGTGTACAACCAATTTCCTGGCAATAAATATCATTTAGATGTGGATATTAAGTGTAACGATGAAAAGTGTTCAGTTTTTCTTTGCAATGGAAAAATTCAAAACGGTCATGGAAAAACCTGGAAAGTCAGTGAATTTTATTTTCAATAAGTCGTGGCTACCCAAGAGAATTAACTTACGTGTATGAAATAATGTAAGCTCACTTAGAATATACATATATTTTATTTTTTTCACACATGTTCATCTCATTGAGACTGAGTTCAAATGTTACAAGATAAAAAGAAAGCACATTCAATCAACTGTCAGCATACACAATATGGTTTAGCACCATAGCTTTCTGGTATGAACAAACCAATTTACACTTAATAGAAATACTAGTGAATACAACAGATACCAGTGACTACGCAGTCTGCAGTCGAAGAGTTCATTCTACACTCTCCAGTTGTTAAATGGGAACCGCTTAGGCAAGTGTCGAAATATCATCAGGTGACACAGGTTAAATCATTGATTCACGTGTGGTAATCTTATTAGATATATGATTGACAAGGAAAATGAAGGGGGTTGATTTGTTAATTTTTTTTGGAGTGTCTCAATTTCACAATACAGTAATACTTAATGTGTTTTGTGTTATAAAATGGTGAGAAGTTTGCTGGTTTCAAATGCAGTACCGGTAATTGAAGGGCTCTGGGCAATATAGTGATTTTTACAAAACTGACATTTTTTTTACATCAAACTGTTCTTAAGTACTGTTTTTAGCTTGTTACATTACGACTCCTTAGATTTTCCAGATAATGGCAGCATAATAAATAATTATAGAGAATCACCTTGTTGCTCAGTATGGTACTCTATGAAGTTTCTTATCAGAAAATGACTGTCTTGGACAATTTAAAAAATGTGGTTTATCGTTATATTGCCTGAAGTTCTTCAATTGATTGATACTATTGAGACTGAACAAAGTGTGAATAATGCAATTTGAACATGAAATTTCTTTATACGGTTCGGTTTGTTTCACTTGAGAAGAAGCATCCGAATATTGTATAATACATAATATAATATTCATGCGGCCCAAAAGTAACTTTTTAAATGGGAAAAGATAGGGTTGTAAAATATTACCATAATAGGTGAAGCAATTTTGTTTCAACAAATCTTCTTTGTTTTAATGAACAACGGTTAGGTTAGGTTAGGCTCCTTCACAGCTTTTCCTTGTGAGCTCAGTCTCCTTCAGTGACTTGAATATCATGGCTCACTAATACTATCTAAAGCTTCATTTCAAATTGTTTATTTCCACAGTTTTTTTATGCAAAATGTGATGGACAAAAAGAAAATCAAGATATAAGTAATCAAATTAAAACTTCAAAATGCGTATTTAAGCTGTGGAAATTGGCATCCAAACGTGCTCAACAGTGTAGCTGGTGGAATGTTTTGAATGAACTTGATGATTGTTTCAGCAAATTTGTTAAATATGGAGTTTGTATTTGTTTAACCAAAGATGTTCTGTATTTTTTTCTGTATTAAGGGTTTTTTTAGTGTGTGGCTTTTATTTGTTTGATTACATTACTATATTGTACATGTTTGGAGCATTCTTTGCAACTTAAGTGTTTCATTATAATGTTGCTGTAACTGCAAGTTTTTTTTCCTGGCATTGGTTTGTAGACAATACAGTAATTTATTCATGTTTTTCTTTATTTGTAGATGATTATTCCATTCAAAAGGAAAGGCATCACAATGACAATCATGATAGTAAAAAAGAGAAATTCAAAGCCACTGTGTTGATTCAGTCAGAAAAATCAGAATTTGCAGACTCTGCAGTCGATTTACGTGAAATCAGTACTTCTAATGGTCATATCATCCATTTGGACTCCTCCGATAGTCAGGACAGCTCTCAATTTTCATCCGACAATGAGCTTCATTTCAACAAAGTTTCTGTACCAAAGACGAGGGAGCAGTTAAGGATCCAAAATTATTCAACAATATCCAACACACATGTGAACAATACACAAGAAACCGACAAGAAGACGACGAAGAATCCAAATTGGTCTGCTGATACCAACCTGTCAGAAGAAGGAAAGTCGGCCCATAAACAACAAAACTGTGTCAGATTAAATGGTAAATTGTTAACAGAAAACGGCATGGAAGAGTTTTGGAGGCAAGAAGCTGACGATTTTAGGAAGAGGGAAAGCGAATTGGACGACTCTGTTGTGCCAAGTTTGCCTTCAGTGAAAGCGCTTCGAAGTCAGTTTGAAGTCAAACAGAATGGAAATGTTGTGCTACCTCTTCCTCGGAACATGGGCACCTTTACAACGCGGAGAACTAAACCACCTTCTAGCTTAACCAGAAGTTGGTCGAACTGTGAAGAAGACCAGGCCTACTTTTCGCAGACGCTGCCCAATCGCCACTCACGTGCAGCCATGGCAAGACAAGGATTCCAGTCGATTCCCGAAACCAGCTATTCGTTTGACGACGATAGGAAGAGTTACACCTTACCAAAGCAAGCCCACAGACCTCAAGCGTATTGTTCTCTGCAAAATGGCTCGGTCAGAACAGCCAAACCAATCTTTTCTCCTGATCCTCCTGAATCGCCTGATGATATGATTCCATCAATCATAGCCCAGTTTGGCCAAGCAACATTGAATGATGAATTTTCACGGCCGGCAATATCACATCAGTGGGATCCTGTAAGCATTAACAGCCAAAGATTCTTACTCAATTTATTATGTCGACAAAAATTATACAAAGAAACTTGTATTAACGTTTCTGGTCGCGTTTCAGTCTTTGCTGTTGAAGGAGCTGTACAGAATTCAATCGCCTCAACCCATGTATTCAGCTGATGCCAATGTTTCTTTCATCAATATCGAAGGATATCTTGATAAACTACCTTCTGGTCGTAAAAAAGCAACATTTTGGAATGCTTGGAAAAGGAAATACTTCCGACTCAAGGATGGATATCTTCATTATTATCAGGTAATGATATCAAGCATGAACATCTTCATTAATGTATCACCAACCAGGTACAGACAGTGTACATGATGGTGTGTGTGTGTATACTATAATAGTACTATCTTATACCAAGCATGCAAACATCATAAACATGCAGAACTCGCTCAAAACAATAAAGTTTTTCAGCAATTCATTCAAAACATGCTGAACTCGCTCAAAACAATAAAGTTTTTCAGCAATTCATTCAAAACATGCTGAACTCGCCAATAATCACTTGTGTTCGAACCAAATAAGGCCGTGTACATGTACAAAGGGGAGGAGTTAATACCCTGGTCCCAATTTAGAATTTTTGAAAATTTTGAAGTACAGAGGGGGTTGCCGGTTGAGCCTCACGGAAAGCTTGAGACCAAAAAGTGGCCGGATTAGTGGATTTTTCTAACTAGTGAAGCTTAGGAAAAAAATAGCAAAATTAACTGTAAATTTGAATATCATGAACTAAAATATTCACTATTATTTTTACTGTAAATTTAACAATTATGAATCAAACGCGTTCACTATCAATTTAAAAATTGTGAACCAAAGTATTCACTATAAAATTTACTGTAGATTTCATGTCCCGAACGGTACCGTACGTAGTGTACTAAAGTAGGATATGAAGAAAATGTTCTTTTGTCAACCCTTCTGAAAATACTGCACACAGGCTTGTTGTGATGTAGCAGTAATGAATTTGTTTGTGTTGTATTTTTTCTTCCGTTCATGAATATTCAAAGTGTTTGCATCTGTTTATATAGTCTTCACCAGTAGTGCAAGAACAAACACCATCAATAACGTCATCACTGTTGTTGATTTTAATACTGTGACTTGTCTAAATATTATTTAGAATCATTCCGCTGATACACCAAGCCTCACATTAAATTTGATGGGTGGCCACGTTGATTCCATGGAAAGTACCATGTTAGGAATTGATGATGGGGTTAGTATATTTGTTTTTGTGAACCACCCATACATTGATTATAATGGGAATTGTTAAATTAATAGGTTTGTTTGTCAATGTTTCCATTACAGAAAGGACATTATGTGGTGGTTCGATGTTGCAACCACGATGAGATGGAACAGTGGCGAAAAGCTTTGCAGACTCACACTGCAGAAAACTTTAGTCTTACGTACATCCAACCTGTTCCTGCATATCCACATTTTTACGAAGTAATACCATTATTTGGTGTTTATATTTCTTTTAAGCAAACATAATAGAATTTAATTCAATACTTACTTTTTTCTACAGGATGTTGTTATCATTGATTTAGGAAGTACATCAGTTCGTGCTGGAATTTTATGCACGCAACGTATGTTGTTTATTAGTGATTCTAAGAGATAACTGTCTTACGTTTTATAATTAATTTTTTTCCATGTTTGTTTACTTTAGCTACATTACCGCAGATACTGTTTCCAACTGTTTACACTATTCATCGTGATTCAGGAAAACGAGTTTATGGTTTGGAAGCCTTTTCTCCATTAAATAGATCGACTTCCAATTTGGTTTTCCCGTTACGCCAAACTGCCAAAATTACAAAAGTAACTTTTCTTGGGTTTTCGTAGTACCTTATTAAAACTGCAGTGGTTTATTTTACTTTTGATACTCATTGGTTTTTATTTTCAGCAAATGGTAGATTTAGATGCAATTGCAGGATTGTTTGTGAAAGTTTTTACAAGCTTGAACGTTGATCCACAAGATTTTCAGGTATGTGTTGTCACAGAATATAATTCTATTCAACATAAAATTTATTGTCTGGGTATACTATTCGGTTTATCAATTTTAATAACACTTCTTCACATCACCACAGATACAGCTCAGCCTTCCTCGTACAATGTCTGTCAAGACTCAAACTGACGTCTTACAGATGCTCTTTGAAGAATTTGAAGTTAAATCCGTAAATCTAACAACTCAAACAGTACTATCACTTTTATCATACAATGCCACATCAGGTATTGTAGTGGATCTCGGCGAACGTCTCGATGTAGTACCCATCATCGATGGTAATTAGTTTTTTCAATGGCTACTTATACAGGGTGTTCGCAATGAGATCTAAACTTTTTAATCACATACAGTTTGAGGGCAAATATGTACATAACCATAACTAAATATGGAAATGATACTAAACCTATCAGTTCTTAAATTTTGACTTAAACATTTTTAGTTTTTGCTTCTGTTCCACTAAGCATTACATTTGTATAACTGATATGAAAAAATAATGAAAGTTCCAAATGTTTAGTTCTCATTGTGGACACTGTGTATTTATTTTTATCATTGCTTAAAAAAACTACAAGTATGATAACTTGTTTTTGGGTGGATAGGCTATGTGGTAGAGTCTGGTGTGGCCAAGATTCCGTACGGTGGTGTCAGAATCATCGAACACTTGAGACATTTTCTGTTGAAACGACATTATTTGTTGATGTCGGACGCTGACTCCTACATCATTCGTTACATTCTGGAACAGGTACTTAAGTGATTTTTCTTTAATAATTTGAAGTCTAAAATATTGGGAAATTAATATTTTTAATAATATATTTATGTATCTAAATATTTTCAGGTTTGTTATTGTGCTGAAAAATATAATGAGGAGTTGCAGAGATTCTATTCCGACCCTGATTCGTTTGAAAAAGTTGTTGATTTGAGACCGTTTTTCCATGATCCTCCTTGGGAGTAAGTGGTTATTGCATGATTTGAGGTTTAGCTTTTGGTTTTGCCATAATTCATGAAAAATTTTTGTTTTTGTTTAGGGAAATTGTATTGGATTGTGGTGCTTTTCAAGCGCCCGAAGGGATTTTCAATCCTGATGCTTGGGGTTTGGATCATCCAGGAGTTCACAAACTTGTGCATAAGGCCATTCAAGAATGCAGTTTGGATATCAGAAAAGAGATGACTAGGTTTGATCAATGTTTTTTTATGTGCACTTAATACTTCATATGTTACCAGACAATGTATAGAATGCCTAGCCTCTTTTGGCAAAATACAAAATTACATCTTGTATACAAAAAAAACAAAACATCCAAATTTAAGTTTAAATTTAAGCCTAGCCCAAATTCTTGCTTAACATAACTATTTGAATGCTAATTTCATACTTTGCCAAAAGTGGCTAGGCATCCTCTAGATTGCCAGTAACATGTACACATTTTTTTAATAATATTAACAATATTATTTTTAATGTAGAAGCATTTACCTAAGCGGTGGATTGACATTATTGCCAGGATTTGCTTCTCGTCTGGAACTTGAAGTTGATAAACTCACTCCACCTTCGTTATCTCCTAAGGTAACAGATTTTATTAATCAATTAACAAAATAAAAATTAATGTTTTGTTTTACCTGTTTCCAAAACAATTTGAATTTCTTGTAGGTTCATGGAAGTCCATATCGTTATCATGCTGCGTATTTGGGAGCTTGCGTGCTGGCAGGATCAGCGGGTTTTCAGGAGACTAAAATAACTCGTCGTGACTGGCTTCAGAATGGTGCTAATTGCTTGAAGAAGTGGCATCTGTAAGAGTGTATTTGTTAAATCGTTTTCCATTGGTAGCATTTTTTTGTCGAGACGCTACCGAAAAATATAAAATCTGACCATGTTAAACTGATTCCGTTATTTTCCATCAGAACGTACTTGTTACCAAATTTTTGTATATTTGTATATATGTTTATTTGTATATAGATTTGACGATATTTAAATTGAACTTGCCCACACAGGAGAAAAAAAATTTTACACTGTTAAAATTTAATACGTACAATGTTTATTACGAGAAAAAACTGTATACAACTACAGTTGAAAGTTAACATGCTTGGGGCCTTTCGAAGCAAATATTAAACAAACGATAAAAAACAAACAAACTTTGGTTGTTGTTGTTGTTCACATTGAAAGCTCAAGTAGTAGATACAGTGGGAAGCAAAATGGTGGCATATTATAAAACATTCTTTTGTTTCTCTTTTCACTCTTAATACATGTTTAGTATTTGTAAAGACACTAAATACTAAAAAACTACATGATTAATCTTAATAGATTTTGTTTGTTATTTTTGTAATTCATAATACAGTAAAACAAAATATTATAATAGCATATTTTTGTTGCTAATGTTGCCAAAGTTTTGCTATTACCATGTAGGATTAATAGTTTGTATTATATCATATATTTTTTTTCATTATAATACAATACACGATCAAGACTTGTTTTGATATATTGTTAGTGGTGAAAATTGAAGGAAGAAATTTTTGGGTTTAGCTTGTTTATATTGAATGGAGAGATGATGTACACTGTATAGTTAGTGTTATATTTTTGAGATTCGGTTTTGATAGATGCAGTATTATAATGATTTTTTAATCATTTTTCAATTTTACTTTTTCAGCATTTTGCCCCATCCAGGCATCCTATAGAATGCCACGCTTGTTTTAGGCAATGTATGAAATTAGCATTGGAATAGTTAGAGTGGTCAAATTTTAGGTTTAAGCTTAAATTAAGGCTTAAATGGTTTGCTTGTTTTTTTAGAGAAAAATGTTGTAAAAGATTCCAGACCAGTGTTTCCTAAATGGGGTTCTCGTTGGAATGGAACTTTCACCTAAACTGTTATGCCTTCAATTTAAAGGGGAAATTTCTTTGCCTGTCAGGAGCATTTACGTTCACTAATTGATGTGGTACGATTATCTTGACAAAATAATAAATTTTGCAATAAAAATGGAAATGGGAAATGCTGTCCTAGACTAACCTTAACCAACCTAAACAGTTGTAGGCAAGATGTTATTTCATACTATGCCAAAACAGATAGAATGCCTATTATAGTGGTGGCCTGGTTCTAGACCCATTGTATTAGCACAGACTCTGCCTTTATGCTTTAATTACTTTACATTCCAACCAAAAACAAGAAATATTTGGTTTTTTGCATAATGATGCAAAAATATACTTATATCAAATCTCCATTCAAACTAAGCAAAACGTTATTTGAAAAACATAATTTGTCATATTTCTCACCATGAATGGTTTTTTGAATGCCATGGCGAAACATGGTTATTGAACAATTAGATATTTTGTCATCTGTGGTTTGATGGCAATTCGATAGCTTGATAAAATGTTCAAATGATCATTGTTGATTTTAAATTCGAATATTTCTTGATGAATAATCTATATCGTTTTATGATCCTGTCCAACATTTTATGCGTCATTCTCTTTGAACAAGAACATCTTATAATAACTTTGTTTTGTTTTTGAAAAGTGTAATGTTTTTTTTTAATATTTCACACTCATTTTACAAGTAGTTTTTAATGTCTGGTTTTTTGTAGCTGCTTTTCCAACACACAAAATGAAACAACACAATTACACATGTATTGAAAAGTTTATTTTTGACTGTTCTAGTTTGATAAAGCTGTCATTGAAACCATTTATATATATTACCAGGTTGTTGCCAAAGTTTTTTCGGTGTTTTATTACCTATGAAATATACGGAGAAAACAAACAAACAAACAAAAACCAACGGAACTTTTGTAATGACCCGATGCTTGAAAACTATTCCAAACGGTGACGATGTTTCTACGATCGACGTAACACTGAATCGTGGGGTTGTCACTGTTGTCTGTAACAAGTCGTTTCTGCTTTTGTAAATAGAACAGGGCTCGACAAATCTTATTTGAAATCTATTTAGGTACCAGGACAAAATCTTGAGAACCTTTCATTGTCATCCTTAAGTAATTGTTAAACAATACCAAATACCATGAATAGGTAACGACCCTAGTACTACTATGGGTTTGTCGAGCACTGATATTAGACTATAATCCATTCCTGCCACCATGTCCATTAACGAGTTATATAGTATAACAAAATTTATTATTGTAATAGAGTTTATTACACTGTTTTTAGAACTCTGCAAAATCGTTGCACCCGTGTTATTACGATGTATATGTATGTTTGACAATGCAAAAAAAAAGAAAATACTTGCTCATTATATACTAAACAGTGACATTTGTCATATTTTGCAGCATATCTTATTGTATCAATGTGTAAGGCTGCTAATTATAAATTATTATTATTATAATTATTATTATATCTAATCCAGCTCACATTTTTTTCTGCATTTTTTATTTTATTATATGTGTTATTTATGTGATCAGTATTTGAAACTTGTTTAGCGTTTCACTAGTTTCGTGTCTCAGTATGCATTTCTTAAGATAATTTATTTATTTGCACAATGTCGAGACCAAGAGCGTCTGTCTGCAATAGGATTCCACTCTTTTTATGTAGAACTTATTTCCAATTTTAAATTACTATATACTGTTCTTTAAATAAAGTAGTTTGCAAATTTGTATTATGAGTTTTTTCATCCATACAGTTCCAAAAAATGTATCTTTATGCCCAATTTAATTATTCCTGTGAACTTTTCTAATTTCGCAAAGGTTTCGTAAGTTGCTTTGTATTCAAAGCAGCGAAATATTTTTTTTGCTTATTTAATATTATTTGTGTTTAATAATTTTAACCCTATTTAATTTTAACACTACAATGGATTGGTTTTCTTATATAATTCAAAATAAATTATATGCAGTAAGAAGTATGGTGGTGTGACCCTGTTTTCCGGGATTGTTCCAGTTTCGAGCGCAATGTCTGAATCCTAAAAAAGTTCTTTTGCCCCGTTTTTTTTCTTCAATATTTACCAATAATACATGGCCATGATTTTGATTTAATATAACACTCAGCTGTATTAAATATGATTTAAAATCTTAAGTGTATAACAAATTAGTATTACTATCTTGTTTGTTTAGGTCACTGCTTGAACCAATAAGTTTGATAATTTGGAATAATTTTTGAAGTTTGATATATTTGATGCATTTAATTAACAAAAATACATGTAGGCCTATACATAACTTAGTTATTCAAAGAATAAGAGTAGCAAAAGTATACCTATTTAAAAATATGGTACTTGTGGGTTATCCGGCCAAGAGCCGCTGATGGCGCTGCAGCTCCAAGGTGGAGTGTTCGATTGATCACTGTTTGGCAGTGCGAGCAGCACACTTGTAGTAAACATGGACTTTGTGTTAAGATAAAAGATACTTGGTTAGATTAGGCCTGGAACAAACGCTCAAGTCCAAACGGACTAACCTAACTCAGAAATCCGTCATCAAAAAACACAAAGTACGTGTTTACCAAAATAATCAAAGTATACCAAACATTAATCCATAAAACACTCCATTTTTGAGCTTCTGTGGCTTTTGGCCGGATAACCCACAAGTACCAAAAATATAATATACACTTAAGTTATACTTTGTATACGATTTTCGATATTCTTATGGGTTGAGAACAAAGATTTTTTGTATGTAATTTTTCTTTAGCTTGGTCAATTTTAATTGAATATTTGTTTATAATTTTTATTCAAACAAGAACCATAAAATTGGTACCCGTGTACAGTATTCGCACGAATACCAATCAGAATTATTTTACAAATGTATAGTCTGAGCGAACCAAGACTCCGTAGTTTTCTTGAATCGCTGAATTTCAGTATGGCTGATTTGTCGTTGATGTGTACGTACACGGCTGTAATGATTGTTAATTGATATATTGCGATGAATCATTAACAGTAAAGTTGTACACCGAATGATTTGACTTATTAGATTAATTAATTGTTGAACTTTTCATCATGAGTGCTGTCAAGTCCAAGTGAGTGGTGACAATTTATGTTTAGGCAAACCCAAAAATCTGGTGTTAAGTAACTGAAAACAATAATTTTTATTTTTTATCAGGGATGAGCGTTACTGGCATGGATCTGAGATTTCAGGTTTAAGCATGAATAGTGAGGGAACTCCGGCGGTGAGTAGTCCTTTTTTAAAATCATTTGCATCTTTGTTTTCTAGTATGACGCTTCGAAATTACACTGTCAAGTGTCACTCATCAAAGGGTGTATGTATTCAGTGAAGTCGGATGACGTCATTTAGCAAATATAATTGTTTAATAAATATTTAAAAAAAAATATTCTACTTAATCGTATGGTGAGGTTAATTTTTTAACGAGACAAGTTTTTTTGGTACTTTCCTGTTATAGCCAGGCCTAGTCTGATGTTGCTATTTGCATAACCTATATTGCAGGTTATGTTAGGAAAACAAAACAATATCATACGTTTAATACGTTTCTTTGTTTTTCCTAACTTAACCTGCAAAATATACCCATAAGTACAAGCAAATAGCAACATCAGACTGGGCCTGGCTATAACAGGAAAGTACTGGTTTTTTTTTTTAGCTTCAAAATAAACAGTTATGGTTGGTTTTATAATATGGTTTAAGCGTGCTTTAACTATAGGATAAATGGGATGTTTCCCAACCATTGCATGCGCTAAACACAGCGGAGACTCGTTATAGCGTGCCCTGATATAACGGAATTCGGATATAATGCGGGGAGTCATTATGTCATCATAGCTTAACTAGCATAAGTTATGGTTACATGAATCCCGAATTTAGTGCGACTTCACCTTTTTTGCGATGACATTTCACGTGCCTTGAACATCGAGCCATAACGGGTCTCCACTGTAGCATTGTTCCATGAGTGGCATAATTTTACCATTATTGCATTTTTTTTCTTTCTTTCTTAAAAATGTGAATATTTCATGATATCGTGTAGTACACTAATCTTTAATTCTTTACTTCAGGCTTTTGACACCATGAAACAAAATATGAAAGGGGCTTATCTAACTTTACAGTTGAATAATGACGAGAAATCTGAAAATGAGTTTGAAATTATCGACTGCAACAGTGGTAAATATGATAAAAAATTTAATTTTACACATTTCTAGAAGCAAGTTTATATGTAACATTAAAAAAGGGTACAAAGACCAAGACATCAGATTTTTTTTTTCACTATTCTAAAGTAGATTCAAACCAAGTGTGTGTTTACAGAAATTGTGAAATTGGCAAAGGTTAAAAGCTTCACGGATCATTTAAGATATTTTTTATTTAAAAAAAAAAAAAAGAAGCAATTCTAAGTCCATATTTCTGTCACACCTATGCTCAGGTATATTCAAGTCAAAAAAAAGAATGCATTTTATTGTGTGCGGTATGCGTTTTAAAGGAAATGTGTAGATCACTGAACATATCATATCCAACTTCAGCAAAAATGAGCCCATAAAAATGCGAAAAGCTAAATATGATATATATGTTCATCCACTGCTAAAAACCAATACCTTCAGCTATGTTTAGAGCTTTAGAATTATGGGTATATCAAGTGCTCACTGAACATTCACTGGACTTTTTGAACACCCTATATTGTATAGATATACTTTTAAGGGCAGCATTTCCATGGGCTCAAAATGAGCCCATGTGTTTCATATTCCATAACTCGGTGTTAAAGTCAGGAAAAAATAATTGTGTGGGTGCAGTCTCATTTCAAGTTGCCCTGAATTTATGTATTACATGTAATAGGAAATTCATAACGGTCAAAAAAGAAAACAAACATCCAAGTGGTTGCCAATAGGATGGAAAAGAATAATAAGCCTACAAAATTTGGTTATGTTCTAATAAATATGCTAATGCAATTCTGTATTGCACTATATTTGGTTCACTGACTCTGAAAAAGAGATAGAGCAGTGCAATGTAGTATACCACACTGTTGTCATTGGTTATAAAATGAAATGCGATATTCATTAACATAGTTTATATGCAATACCCAACACTATAAGTGTCGTTAGTTGAATGCTTTTCAACTGAAAACTAAAGGAACTGCGATAGTGACAAAAAAAAAAAATAGATTATCCATTCATTAATTTTAGACACTGACAGTAATGCGATGCCTGAGTCAGCAAGGTATAAATCACCTACACAAACAAGTAAGCTATTATTTTCTTATTGTTTTATTTTTTATTTATTTAATATTTTATACACACCCATATGTCACATTTGTACATTTAGTTTTCTTTTATGTTGAAGTTTTTGGTACTCTTCTCCATGTGTTTGTAGAAGTGTTTTTATTCTGGCGATTTGCACAGAAAAATGAAAAGGGTGTTCAGACTTTTCATGGGGGCAATTGCAAACGCATGGTGAAGGAAAATTCACAAATAACAAATAAATCCACTATATTCATCACTATGTACAACAACAAAACAAGATACAATATTATAAAAAAACATGTTTTTAAAGCCCACTTTTTGAATTAATGGTATGCATGTAAGTGCATTGTTGTTGTATTTGCTATTGTGGAAACACAAGGCCTTACAAATGGTTTTCTTCTTAATTATCAAACTAACTACCCAACTAAACCACTTTTCATATTGTAAACTCAGCGTGAAGTTAAAGAAAAAGTAGGCAAACGGGGGTTGAGAAAATGTAATAGTTTTGTAATACAAAGCAGTGTATTTGCAGATCTGTTCTGAATTCTGATTGTACTAGTATTTTGTATGTAAAATAATCTTGCTTCAAGTGTAAATTGAATTTCATAAATTAGGACATGGTACACACTTTGAACCTTGTTATTCCAACACTTTTGGATTCAAAAGTCTCTTTACACTGAGTATGACACTCGATCACTGATTTACCACACAAGTATCTATACCTATATCTATAAATATCTATAAATATACCTATAAATATACCTATAAATATACTTATATCTATAAATATCTATAATAAAAGGTGCTAGCTATAGTCACCTATAGTAAAAGGGTTGTGTACTTTGAGAATTGCGATGTTATTGTGTAGAAAAAATGTATATTGAGGTACAGGCTAAACTTCACTAATCCGGAAAATTTGGGACAAAAAATGCCGGATTAGCGAATTTTCCGAACCAGTGAAACTTAGGGAAAAATGGAAAAATGAACTTCAGTTTTAAAAAATTTATAAACTGAAGTATTCACTGTTACTTTTACTGTAAATTCAACAATTATGAATCAAAAGTATTCATCGTAAATTGAAAAATTATGAACCAAAGTACAGTATTTACTGTAAATTCCAATTGCCGAACCATCAAAGCATCATTGATGCCGGATTAGTGAATTCCGGATTGGTGAGGTTCAACTTGTAATATCGTAGGCTATTTTATAACGTCTCCAATATTAAATGAGCCATAGTGTATTTTTTTTTTATTTAGCTTGTAGATGTATTTGGTATTTTTATGTTACGTGTGATACTATTATGTGATAAGTTCGGATGAAATTAGATATATCATATCATATATATAAGTTTATTATTTAAATAGTTGTTTTTAAGAGTTACAATAGCTTATTTTCTTTTTAGAAATACATACAAAATATAAAACAATATTTGGTATAAAAAGCTTTTACTGTACTTGAATCTTTTTACTCTAAAATTTTCTAAGGAAATACACAAAGTGGTCCATCACATACTAAACTTGCAAAACTTCAAGCAAAAGTCACTTCTTTGGAGAAATCAACCGCAGTTAGTTGAATTTTTTTTTCGACTTCTTTTGTTGTTTCTGTTGTAAAAATGTTAACGTTCTTATTGGGTAATGTGTTCTTATTGGAGTTGACTGTGATTTCTAGGACAAACCTGTTGACCAAATAGTTTTGAACATGGTGCTAAACAAAGTAAATATACCACCAGATTTTTCTTGAGTATACACAAGAAACTGGTTTGAATTTGAATTCTTGGTATTATTTTCAAGCCTCATTCTTTGGAAGAGTGTAAATCACTTGAGAAGAAGAAAAAACTTTTGGAGAAGGCTATTCTATTACATGATGGTAATGCTATCACCAAGGTAATGTTGCTAAAGTTTGGAATCTTATGTTTAGTGTTAAATCATTCAAATTTTGCAGTCCAATAAAAGAATTGTATTAGAAAATTTGTTAGTGGTAAATATTTGAAAATTGGGTGCAATTTTGTATCCACTAAGAGGGTATGAGAATAATAGAACCACTTCGAGGTAGAACTGCTGCTGTGTAGTTTCGAGCTGAAATTCTAAAGTTTTGAAATTTTGAAAGTTGTCATTTAATAGTTTCAAGTTTTTATAAATTTTCACATTGTGAAGTTGAAATTTCGATTTGAAACTCCTTATTTTTTCAAACAGGCAATTGTACATTTAGCTAAGACGACTAAGCCTTCGTTGTTTCACCAAATACTACGAGAAAAATCGGTAGCCACCGATCATTACCTGAATTATTTGAGACTCCAGGAAAGGTTTTCTGACCTCTGCGATGTTTTGGAGTTGAGTACCACAAGTAATTTAGAATTTAAACTGTGTGCCACGGAATGCTGGTGTTTCATGGGATGTTGAAAGATGTTTTCAAAAATAATAATGAACAATACATGTAATTTGTGTATTTTTCACTACAAATTTATTTTTGATGGTCGGCTTTCTTTTAACGTATCCCAAAGAAAAAAATGTTCTGTGGTCGAAAAAATTCGAAAAATGATTTCAGATTATTGCATTTAGAACGCATTTTAGTAATATGTTGGTTTGTATATTTTTTAGAATGTTAAGCGAATCAGAAGAAGTGGCGGTGAGTGATAATAGGATATACAGGGGGTTCCTGAAAGGAATAGTCAAATTTTAACCACAGATGTTATGCATCTAAAACAAAGTGAAAAGTCCATATTGGTCTAGGAATGCATTTTTCTACAACAATTATGAGACTATAGGTCTATGCGTTTATGTGACTCATCCTGAGTTACCTCAAAAGAAAGGAAGCATTTCTGGGCCCATGTTTATATGGGTTTCTTGCTTCGTTTGGATGTGTAGCATCTGTGGTGAAAATGCGACTAGGCTAGGGTTGCCATCTTTTGAAGTCCAAAAAAAAGGACATCCACATTTTATCTAGTGTAAATTTAGTTTTCACGTCATTTTATGTAGTTAAGTTTGATTTCTATAGTATTCCATAGCACATAATTATATTTATTTATTTATTTATTTATTTATTCACTTATGTTAAAATGGTAGGTCAAGCCTGTCACTGAGATGAAATGCATTGGACTTGAAACTTGCTTTTTCTCAAGAAAATTGCTAATGTTTTTGGAATTGCAGAAGTTTTTGGAAAAATCTATCCGGTTTTTGAAATAAAGAACATTTTGTGTCCTTTATCACTGGTAAAGGACAAATTGTTCTAATAATATGCTGTCCTTTAAAATAAAGAATGGATGGCAACCCTAGACATTTCAAGAACACCCTGTAGATTGATCAGATCATTTTTAACATTTTTTGTTTGCATTTGATGACATAAATAGAACACAGTAGGTTTATGAAGTCCTTTCTTCCTTCAGATCATAAAATATGAAGCTGCCTTGCGAATGACTAATCGCGATTTCATGATTAAAAATGTGGAGATTTGCCTACAGTATGCTTTTGATAAATCATCAACTTTAATTTGAAAAAAAAAACAATAATGAAAATAAACAGGTACACATCGATTAATATAACTTCGTTTATGATAGGAGTCATTTTCGCAATCGTTATGAGCTAGTCAATGAAACTCGGATGATTGAAGAACATTTAATGCTCCTACAAAGACAACATCCCATCGAAGTAAGTGACGACTTCAGTAGCGACGCAGTGAACACCTCATTTGATCACATGATACTTTGCTTAGCGTTTTGCCAATATTTGAGGATTTAAAATTAAGAAATTTGCATTTAATTTCAGGTGGCTGATGCTAAAATACAAGCTTCAGGTCAAAATCCTGATTTTAAGAGATACCCACCTGAAAAACCATTATGGAGAAGTTCCTTGCTCGATACTTTGCGTTACTGTTGCATGTATCATAAGGGTGAAAAGGATGTTAGTTTTCATCAAACGGATTTTTCTACTTATATAAATTTAATTTATCGCTAGTAAAAAATAATTTTAAAGGAAAAATATTTTACGTTACTTACCCGAGAGATCTTTTTTTTACACCTCCATTTGTTGTAAAAGAGATGTAAAAAAAAGTGTAAAGATGAAAAAAAAAAATTCCTTTAAGAAATTTTGTTACTATTGATAAATGTTACTTTTTAATTTGACATTTTAAGTATACAGGGTGTTCCTAGAAGATTGTCTATTTTAACCACGGATGCTATGCGTAAAAAAACAAAGAAAAAAGTCCATATAAACATGGGTTTCTAAATGCATACTTTACTTATTTGCATACCTGCAGCAATAATACAACAGGCTTATGCATTTATGCGACTTTACACTTACTCGGAAAGCAAGTATATCCGGACCCATGCTTATATGGGTTGTTTGCTGTTTTGTTGCATAGTATATGTGGTTAAAATTTGACTAGAAATTTCAGGACAACCCTGTATAGTTATTTCTGTGTCAAGTTTTTCTATAATACGTTGTTGAAATATTACAGACAATATTTTCTTGCCCTGAGAAAGTTCGAAAAGATTTTCATTTGACGCCCAAACAGTCCACTTATGTCTATGTCTCTGCCATGTCGGAACAAATGATTTGGACTGCTGTAGAACATGAAATTTTTATAAAAGTAAGTATAATTTGCAAGTATTTGAATATTTTATTATTTTTTTTTATGGATAATTGCCTACTTATCAATTGATCTTTGTTTTTAATTCATTGCAGAGTTATCTAGGAAAACAAAAACTCAAATCGGAAATCAGCATGGAAAAAATTCTAGAAATTATGCACAAAAAAAGGGCTCCTGTTGAGGTGGGATTTGTTTTTTTTTTTTTTTTGTCAAAGTGTCAATACGGCAGTTATACACACGTATGGTTAATTTATTATGTTTTTTTCCCCCTGTAGATATTGACAAGGTTTGCATCTCAAATCGAAGATCTCGAAACAAGATTAGAAATGGCAAAAAGATATAAATGTCACGATGTGGCTATTGAAGTGAGTTTCGTAGAATAATCGATTCTGCTTTAGGCACATTAACATTACTGCATAAAAGTTTGGAAATGGTTACAATAATGTTCACATTTTATATTCACAGACGTTAGTTTTGAGGAGAAATTATCACGATCTTAGAGCTTACAGTGCTAAGCTACCCGAGGGTTCCAGAGAACGATCATATGCCGAAGAAGCATTGAGCCGTTCGGTACGTAATGTTGGAGTACATTATCAACCATTTACAATACAACTACCCGCCAATAATGGTGGGTCAAATTTGGTATTGCGAATCTTACTCGAAATTGGTGATGCTTTAAAAATTATTTTTCGTGTAAATAAGAGTTGTAAATTTCAACCTTCATTAACTCGGTACAGTGAAACTTTGATTAACCGTCATTACAGTAACTCGCTTTAATCGCCAGTTTCTGTTATCCGTCATCGTCTAAAAAAAATATGACGCAGTGACTAATTGTCGGTGGCGAGGAGTTCAGCTTGATCTGGCGTGCCACAAACCCATCGCTAACCAGTCGCTATTCACTTTTAAAGGATTTTATTTTCATTTTCGTCCCAAGCCTGCAGTGAAATCACGTTACTGTTCATGTGTATTAAAAGATTTGTTATCCGTCACAGCCCTGGTCCGGACAGTGACGGTTAATAGAAGTTTTACTGTATATGGTTTTTATGATGAATTGATCGAAATTATTACATTTAAATTTGTTTTTTGTTTGTTTGTGCAGGACGTGAGATGGAAAAATCAAGTGGCCTAAATTGAAAGGTATTTTGTGGGGATGATTAATGATGTGAATAATTATGAATAATTGATTTTTATATATAATGATTATTTTGTATACTAATTATTTCTACACTTTTTTTATAAAATTCTTATAATTTTGGTGTGGTTTGTATGTGCAATAAAAAAACGTTGAATTGCTACCTGTGACAAATATTCAATAGACTGAAATGGTCGACTCTATGGAATAATATGGCATTTCCATAAATTCTGACTGTCTGTAAAACTCTGGGATGTTTAAAAAATACTAATACAAAAACCAAAAGAATAACCAATAGATTAGTATATAAATGGTAACTTGGTAATAGTAAGCAGAGCAATGCCGTGACTCGCTGGTCTGCAGAAACTACAGGGTGATGTGGGGGTCTTAAAAGTTGCTGGCATGCAAGTCGGTGATTCATCATGTAATCTCGAGCCTTGATTCGTAAAGTCTTATTCTTTCCAATATGTAAATTTAAATTTTGATGCCAAATGCAACACAGTTTGGATAGTGTAACCCTTGGAAGATTCGATGCAATTTTATTTCATTTGCTTACATAGCAACTCGGCATAATACAAATGTTCAAATTCAAAGATTCATGTCAACTGCTTTTAGCTTCTTAAGCGTATGTTTGTTACAAAATACAGGGTGCCTGGTTATTTACAACTTTACTACTAAGTCTATTGAACTTCTTTTTTTAACACAGAATTCCTAATAAAAAAATTTAGATACGAAACCCAAATATGGTTGTTTTTTTAAAGTGAAGTTGAAAGCGTTCAATATTAGTGACATTCAGGCTGTCACCTGAGGGTTGTACACACGTTCTTTGACCCATCTCCAAAGAACAAAATCATGGGGGTGTGATCTCAAGCGAACTAGGCCAATCACATGTTCAGACCACCTGTCACATGCAAGAATTGTGCAATTTTAGGTATAGCAGTTCAAAGCAATTTGTGAACAACTGTGAAGTGAGCTTATTGCCAACCAATGAAAACTCTCTATTCATTTGCAACCAGTTTTCATTGGTTGGCAAGAAGCTGGTGTCACTAAAATTGCCCAATTCTTGTGTGTGGCACGTGGTCTTTAGAGAATCACATTGAAACTCGGTGAAGAAAAAGCAGGCATGTGGTCATGTAACAACCCATATAACACATTAACTTTTAGACTCTTCAATGTGCCCTGTCATATAATACAAATTCTCCGACCCCAGATGTGCGCATTGTGTTTAACCTTTCCTGAAACACTAAGAACTGCGTCATCTGTAGGGGTAGGCAAAGGGGGCAAAAGCCCCATCCAAAAACCCAGAAAATTCTCCAAATTTTTATACATTTTTGCTGTTTTAACCTGTTATTATAAATAAGTATCCTATTGAAAATAGATGTTTTTTTAGGTGATATTTTAATTAATTTCCATAGTTTCATACATGTAAAATGAACCTGAACTCCCACCCCACTCAAATCCTAGGGTTTTGTCCCCTCCAAAACGAATTTCTGCTCATCAGAAAACGTGATTCTTGCCAGAACATCATTATTCTGGAGCAACTGTGTCAAGTATATTCGTTGCACATTCCTGATGAATGACTCTATCATCTAGCAGCCCTAGCGTGATGTCTCGCGGATGCAACTTTAGATGGTTTTGCAAAACATCTTGCATCGTCAATGGGGGCAACCGTAATTCACATGATGTAATTTGTGCCAAATTGTGTTCACGTTCAAAACAAGTCTCTCGAATATGCTGGACGTTTTTTTCAGATGTTCTAGGCCGCCCTGTTTTCTTGTGATTGACACTTCCAGTTTCCATAAATGTTTTGTACCAAGCTCTTATCGTTGGTCTTGTTGGGGGCGGTCGATTGTGACGAGTTCTAAAATTCCGTTGGACTTGTGTATCTGATTTGGTTTGAATAAACCACTCAACACACTGTGCTTTCTCCTGTGGATTCCATGTAAATGAAGACCCAGGCCTCCTTGCTCCTGTCCCTGTGTTAGGTTCGGCACTTCCAGTTGTCGTGAACTTTTTGTACCAAGCTCGTATCATTGATCCTGTTGGGGGCGGTCGGTCATGACGAGTTCTAAACTTTGTTTTGACCTGTGTATCCGATTCTGTTTGAATATACCACTCAACACATTGTGCTCTCTCCTGTGGATTCATTTTGACGGGTGCAAAGAATGAAGATCTGCAATGAATAAAAAATGATTGAAAATGAATGAATGAATGGAAAAAAATTCATCTATAACAAACTTAATGAGTTTCTCTGTAAAATGAGTCAACCCCGGTGTTTATACACATACTGGTTGATTGTCTATATTGGATGAAAGTTGTAAAGATAAATAATTTTCGAACACCTTGATAGATAACACAGGATAAAATCCTGAGGTTGGTATTGTGTGCTCGCTACCCTAAACGCTTGCTTTACTGCCAATCAATGAATCGTTGTATATGACGTCATCTTATTAAAACGTCATAATCCAAGCCCCGCCTATTTCAAAAGTGTTGATCTCCACCAGAGACAGCCACCTTGGTTGATGTCAACAAAACGATGGACAAGGAATGTTTAAAGGAATGTGAAATTATCATTTCACCTTTACTTGAACCAAATTTTTTGTCGAAAATTGAAAATTGGGAAGCGTTATTAGCCGGATGTTATGGTCCTTATAGAAGAAACGTTCTTCTTCAAAATAATGTTGGTGGAGATGTGAGCATGGTTGTCAATTTTGCTCATTTGCTGGACCAAGTCAAGCCATCAAGTAGAATTTTGCAGTTGTTGTTCGGCGCCGTTAACAATTATC
Source organism: Cryptops parisi (assembly GCA_034695005.1). Lineage (NCBI taxonomy): Eukaryota > Metazoa > Arthropoda > Chilopoda > Scolopendromorpha > Cryptopidae > Cryptops > Cryptops parisi. The sequence goes on along the minus strand of JAQIWH010000412.1, from coordinate 14,789 downwards.
GTAGAATATGGAAAGATTTTGGATTTTTTACGTCGTTGATAAGTGTTGGTTTGTTGCACATTGCCATTAAATCAGACTTGAAATTCCCACTTATTGCAGTAGGTTTAGAACATTTGGGTGAAGTGTTGATGCAGCACTTGACAGTAGGCTGTGGGTCGTGTGTGTTCAAGGTCAACGATTCCAACATACACCAACTGCTGTGTGTTGTCAGGACTGTTTTAATGAGTAAACTTAACACGCACCTTAGTGGGTTTGAACTTGAATATCTCGCTACTGTATGCTTGAAAGCATCATTATCGTCATTACCCAACAAAATCAATGCCAGTGCATTGCATTCGACAGATCGGACGATGTTTATCTTAAATGAAGGTGTCGCTTCTTTAAGTTGTGAATATTACAAAGGTTTTTTGTATTTGTTATCGAATAATGAAGTAAAGATGCTTGAGCGTAAGGTACTTTCAAATCAAAAAATTGTGTCATGTCGTGTTTCTCTCGCCGGTGATGATGAAAATTTGTCATTGGTCGATGTATGCTACACTAAGCAAAAAGATGCTTTGGAAAAGGTTACCCTCAATCAAGCGAAACAATTGTGCGATCGTTTAATGGAATTGAAGGTTAAAATATTTGCATGTCAGAAAGTAATTCACCCATCTATGAAAAAAATGTTCAGGAAATGTGGTATCATTGCGCTGGACAGACTCGGAAAACAAAAATTTGAAATGCTGCATATTCTGACAGGTGATGTTAGTTTCTAAATTGTTTTCAATTCTTTGCTGATGTTGATTTTTGTTTTTCAAATGTTGAATGTTCGTAGGTGGACTTCCGTTGTGTTCTTTGGATTCTGAAGTTGATGATTCGATTGTGGGCATCGTGGAGAATATTAGTATTATGCACCTTCATAAAAAACACTATCTTAAGCTGACCTCAACAGAATGCAATTTGGGATGTATAGTGTTACATGGATTCCATGATGCACTGCTGCAACAACTGAAAGTGAGAATTCTGACATACGTTATCCTTTTCAGAATAATGTATCAAAATGTTCCTGGAAGGAGCATATTGCTTTGATTTAATGCATAGCATATGTGGTGTTCCTTTCAGGAACACCCTGTACCTTATACGTGTATTTTTTCCTATGTAATGTATTATGTAGTAACGTTTGTTTAGCACAATAGAAAAAACTCTCAAGACTGTCTGGTGAAAAGAATGAAGGCTACAGTGTTAGGTACATTCTATGGTGCAACAAAAAACTAGGATATATCAGTAGGCTATGTCTTTTGGAGTGGTGGCTTGCTCAATTGTCTCAATATAATGAGTGCAGCAAACTCTGATCAAATATAGGTTAATTTATCTCTAATGAAATATTCTTAAGGAAAACTGTTTTTGTTGTACTGATCGAGTAGGCAAGCTACTACTCCTACCTTTCTTTCCTATTAATGAAACCTCTAGAAGGGAAGTGAAACATTGTGCAAGTAGAGAAAAAGTTCTATGTCAGCAAGTGGCAAAAAAATGTTTTTCTTTAAGAATATATATACTGGTGGTAAATTATATTAATTAGGGTAGAAAAGCATGCTTTTGATTAATATGTTTGTTGAATAAAACTCAAGAAATAAAATTTGTGGTTTATTTTGCAGAGTGCCTGCCAACAAGCTATTGATTTAGTACACTTATACATGTTGAAGTCTGAACTGTGTGCTGGTGCGGGTTGTTTAGAAACGCATGTGATGTTTATCTTGGACGATGCAAGTATTTTAGTTACTGTACAAAGTCTTGTAGTTTTTTCTTGCTTTCTAAAAACTTTGTACAATTGTAATTTTCATATTAACTGACTTGCAGCTGATGAATACAGAAACTATGAAGTGTGACTTATCGCAGGAATACATTCGCCTTGTGACCGACATGTTCAAAAAAGCTCTATTATTTTCCGTTAAGTCTATGCATAAGGACATCAGTGAATTGCAGATTGATCTGAAACATGGACATTTATTTTTGAACAGTGATTCACCATCATGTGCTTGTGGTTTAGTTTCCTGTTCAGAACATTTGATTTCCTTAATATCATGCAATGGTGCCTTTGGAAATGCCAAACAGGAAAAAAGCAGTGTTCCAGCTTTGAGCTGTCTTCCTGTGAATGAGAAAGGCATTGTGGATGTCAAACGTGCAAAAATTGCAGCGTACCAAACGGTGTTTGAAATTATTCCATTGATTTTAAGAATTGGAGTTGAAATCAATGATAAAAATTAAACAATGCATTGAGTTATAATGAATGATGACTTGTGTTTTATTGTATGCCTAATTATAGGTGTATTTTGCAGTATAGATCATCATAACTTTTTTATTAGTGCAATTAATGTTGTTGCAAACTAAATATATACTTCAGTCAGTTCTGTATTGGAAATGGTTCATCAATCAACCATTTTTTATTGCCATCCATGAACTTGACATTTTATTGATAACATTTCAATGATAGAATTGATAATTTTCTATGACGACAAAAGAGACTTTTAATTACCATCGTCAACTGAGAATCTAAACGGCGTATTTGTAATGATGGAATAGGTTTCATTTTGTGAACAAACATTGGTTAAAATATCAAAGATCATAATTACATAAATTAATTCACACTATTTGATAGATTTACCTTACTATTAAATATACTTGTATACATTTTTATTTCTAGATATCTAGAAAATAATGAAATTATCTGATCAATGCTAGTCCACACAACTGGCTAGTACTTGTACGCACATTTTAATAACCTGGTCATGTGAGTGCTATGCAGCTATGGACTTATGTAACCAAATATTTTTTTCAAGGATGACTTATTCCATCAACTGATTATGAATGTATTGCATCAGTTTTTTTAAAAAATATATATATTGAGTGTTTATTAATAATGCAATTCTATCAATTTTCACAGAGAAAACTCCTACTTTTATATGAAAAAATTTGAAACTACCCGATTTCAACTTACAAATACATATTCATTGCAGCAATATTTTATTTTATTTTATGTTCTGTGGAAACTTGAATCAAATCCATTTTAAGAAGGGAACAATGAAGAAATATTTTATTTTGAATGCATTTTTCTAATATAGAAGGTTGCTATTATTACACATTAATATAGGTAAGGTAAATGCTATGGCGTGCATTTTTTTTTGAAGTAGTCTTATCTATAGTAGACGACACACATCAAATAGTACTAATAGTAGTAATAGTAATTTTTGTGTACACAAAAATTAGATATAAGATTCGAATTTTGATAAAAATTTTAAGTAGGTGGTTGTTGAAACACAATTTCGTTTAGATGTTTATGCATTTTAAGTAAAAAATTGTGTTTCGTTTATTGTATGAACTATTTTGGTTTCTTGATAAATATATGCGAGCACTTTGTCAAACACTTAACACCTTGTTTTGTTCTTTTTTAAAAAAAAAAATTATTTTGTTAAAATTGTGGGCATTTACTAGCTAACATTGTTTAGTTGGTCTTATGTATTTATTTATTAAAAAAATTGTTTTCTTTCATTTTTTAAAATTTGTTTTTTTTATATATAATTTACGTGAATTTTTTGTTAATTGAATTAAATTCATTTTTAAAAAGTTTACAGAATTATTTAATTTTCAGAGAATAGAAAAATAATTCTCTAATATATATGTTATGCAGTACATAAAATATGTTTTTTTTATTTGAACTTATTATTTTAGATAATTTTTACCGTATTTATTTTTATATATCCATGCATACATGTATCAATAACATGTATATAGGTATGTACTGTATCTTATATGTATACTAATATATTTGAAAAACCCAGGTAACCAATAAAGTTTCAGACTTTTTTTTTTAAACTTAAATTTAATAAATCGCACGAACTATATTGGTCACTTGTTTACCTGTATTCAGTAAATTTATTGTATTATTTATTTTTTTGTTGGTATTTGTTTTTCATAAATTTTATTTTTTAAACATTTATTCAAATGTTAAGTGAGTACTGCATATCAACATGGCATTTACATTTTGATATTCAACTCGACAGCTATTTTATTTTAGTTAACCAATTTCAAGAGCTCCTCTATAAACTCAAAATAACATTGTTCATCGTCAAAACTCTTTATTCAATTTTTTATTTTGTTTATTGTTGTTTTTCCATAGTTTGCAGGTATCCGTTTTATTACTTTTCAATTTTTTTTTCCATTCCAATTCCAGGTCCATTGACCGCATTGACATTAGGTGGCGCAGTTGTATTTCGGAGGCGTGGTCTGACGTTTTCATTATTCTGGTGCAGAAAGAGTCACTCATTTAGGTAACGTTAAATTCCGTAAACGAAACCTATTTATTTCACCTATTCCATTTTTATTTTTAAAAATACAGCCCAAGAAGCAAATCTCCTCAAGGTACGAAATACACGTCTATTATAACACTTGACTCGGTGTATTTTAAAAATATTCGATTCATTTCGTTTTGAATTGACATCGGTTTGACCAGTTTTTTCTACCAACAGGCGTCTTCAAACATGGCGAATTCTGATCGCTCTTGGTCCGATAGTTTGTTAAGTTTGGTGAAAAGATTCGATTGCTATCATGTTTCAGGTATTGCCATTGCTTTACTAAGCTTTTCTTACACGTACTTCATTTGAGCGTGGTTGTTGGACACTTTGACGATGACATACGTGCAACTTTAACGCTTATTGTTGACATACTGGAACTGTCAGTGCCACTGCATAATGCCCACAATTAAAACAATTTATCGCCTTTATGATAGGATAGTTTTGAGAAAAAAAAGAGGTAAAAGTAGGTTAAACATTTTATAAAGAGACTTATTAAAACTGTAACGGTTGGCTTTGTAACAAGGTGATGGAATTGAAAGGGAATGTAAAATGAAACGCAATTTGCGAGTTAGTAAGATGCTGTGGATGTATGAAACCATGTCAACAACTGATGTTTACACTTTCATTTTCATCCCACTTCATATGTCTAGCTACCTCCTGATGAAGAAATGAACATTTGAAAGTGAATTTTTATTTTGTTTCAAAATTTATTAATTGTTTTATTTTGTAGCTTTGGAAATTTGACATTCCTCAAGTTTTCGATCAAAAAAATAAGGTAAAAATGTTGACTACGGTGTCACTCGACGGATGATCTATTGAGTGCTGTTTGGGGTTAGGTGACAGTCTGCTTAGCGTTCACGTATGACGTTTAATAAACTTCAACATTCATCAATAAATACGATATATAGTCATTCTAATCCTCATTTGATATCTAAATATTGTATCAAAAGTTAGCCTGATTTTAGCTAAAAATTAAAATGTTTCTTTAAAATCTATGTTTTCGATGAATCGCTTCAAAGCAAGCTATTTGCACTTGAATTCGCTATGTTTTGAGACAAATTGCTTGAAAATGTGCTGCTCGCACTGAGATCTGCATGTTTTCGATGAATCGTTTCAAAACTAGCTATTTGAATTTACTATGTTTTGAGCCATTGAATTCTATATTATGTGTTTTACTTAATAATTAAAGTGTAACCTTCTGAGCTATGAAACCTCATTTTGTGTTTGTAACTCTTTGTTATAAGATTAACATAAATTATTACCAAAATTAATTTTTCAATCAAAGTCGTTGAAAATGTAAACTAAACTTGCTGCTTATGACACCTAACCTCACTGGGCACCAAGTAGCACATTCGAGTGACTTGGTGATTCAACATTAGCCAAAAGAAAGTTGATTTATAAATTATCATAACACAAAACAAATATTGTGAAAAAAACAACTTACATAAGTTCCAATTTGAAAATAATAGAATTTTCTTTAATAAATCAGTTTTGTTTTTGTAATTTTTTTCTCATTGACAATTTTTTTCATCTGTAGCAACATTCAATTTGCTAATCATATCCAATTGAGAATATTATTATCTAATAAGGATTTATTTATTTATTTAATTATTTCTTTCTTTCATGCATTCAATGATTGTTTTCCATCTTTTTTCTTTTGTTTGTTTACAGTATTAAAACATTTTTTCATGTATGTATTTGATATAACACACTTCTTAAATATATTTTGAAAATAAATTGGGATCTTAGGTTTTCTTTAAACTGGAAGTTTGAAAATTAGTTTTGAATCAGCTAAAAACTAAACTTATTTTTCATAGACTCCGCAGTAAACTTGCAGCACCTAGGACTTAATTTATTAATGCTAACTTTGCAGCAATTTTTTTTTTAATTGATTAGTATGCAGAAAGCGTCAATAGGACAACCTAACCTAATTTTTCATTTGTGAATCATCACTAGACTCAACTCATTAAATGTGTGCAGCCCAATGGAATGTATGAATTTTTGTTTGCTTTTTAATAAGGTTTTGTACATGTGCCATAGTTTATTATGACATTAATAAAAAATTAATGCAGATGTTTCTCGACTTGTGGCAACTTGTAAATAAAAACTGTCAGTAACGTGTTACGTGGTGGTACATAGCATACTAATTACTGCGGAATCTATTAAGAGCGATGTCACTTGAGACGTCTTTTCTGCTTCAAATGGAAAGAATTTGGTCCTGAAAATAAATGACACTAATGGCATTTGAAACCCTCTTAACATGCTGATTTTTGAAACAAGTGTTTATGCCTTTCATACTTAATATGTTTTAGAAAAGAAAAATAGTAAATATTTTTTACATACAGGTATGCTGCTGATTTTCTTCTATCACCTAGTTTAGTTTGGACAAAATTTTGAGGTCACTTGATGACACATGATTACGAAAGAGTTTTTCTAGTTCAATTGGAGGAATTTTTAAAATTCGTTTTGTATCTTTATTAAGGAACTTGTATCACTTGTACAAGACTAAATTCAACATTAATATTTGTTTAATAATAAAAAGTGTTTAGCAGTTTTGTCGTTTTGGAAAAATGAGAGATGATAATAATTAGTGTGTGTCAGAGGTGATTTTTTTGTTTATTATCATTACGTCACTTTGGTTTGGAAAAATCATTACCAGTGGAACCCAAAATATGTCACAAGAGTTTGTTCTGTCTTGCTGTGCATCTGTTTGTATTAAGTTTTAACTCGTGTTTGTTGGTTAGTAAAAGTCATAGCTTCTTTTCCTGCTCAGTACCCTTTACCATTTATATAATGATTGATTGGTTTCCTTTTAAAGAGTTTCTTATTGATTAATACTTAGACGTCTCTCAGAAACCTAAGGACAATCAGTAGGCTACATTGGGAAGTTGGGTGGAAATAAAGCATCACTCCTAAAAATATCGTTTTGAGAAAGGGCAAAAACATGTTACGAATATTAACAATGGTGACATTCGATGTTGTTTCTCCAAAAAAGTCAATTATTGTTTGAAACTTATGCTGTAGAGTGGTGTAAACCTTACATTTTGAGAAATAATGGCGTAATTGGCTTTATGCCATTTTCCAACTCGGCACCTCAATTATATGTACCCCCACTTCCCCTATTAGTCTGTTGAATCAAGGGTCGACTAATGATGAAACACTCCTGAAATGACATTTGTATCAGTTGTTTTGTATTAAAAAACAAATGTATCAAAACTATGAAAATTCATGTTAATTTTGTTGTTTTGAAGCGTTTGTGATTGTTTTCTTTGATTTTTATGACAGCCACGGCCAACATTCATCGGAGACCGTTCTTTATTGAGGGTTACCAACTCGGGCTCATTCGCCAAGATGTGTTGGAGCACTTGCGGGAATTTCCACACGTTTTCGTCATTTCTCCTGATAGAGTAGTTTTGAATCCTTCGTTGCAGACGTATGATGAGCGTACACAAGCAGTACAAGAAGTCCTACTAAGCCTAAAGCGAAAAAACTGTCTCAAAGCTTTGCGCGGATGGAGAAACGAGGTTGTTAGCACTCATCCAGATTCATCTAAATATACTACCTAGTTGGTGGAATGACAGTACTTTTTTGTTTCAGTATTATAACGTTAGAATAAATTATAACGACATACCATTTTTGAAAATGGACCGATCTGCCACATGTAAGTTGATGTTATGCTGTACGAATTCTTTTTTTTCATTTTATGTCTCTATGTCAGGGATTAAATACTGCATTTTAATTTAAATGTTGGGGGAGGTATAACAAATGGACGTTAAAAACCATTTGTTTCTTAATTTGCAGGTTTGTTTGGTATTAAACAATATGGCATCGAAATTAATGGGTACATCAAAGATCCTGAACAAGGGATGTCTATTTGGATTCAGCGTCGAGCGTACACAAAGCAAACGTGGCCTGGAAAATTAGATAATATGGAAAGTACTTTTTCAGTAATTAACTAGTTAAATTCCTTTTGTTGGTAATTGTTAAGTCAAAATTAAATTTTATACGTTGCAGGTGAGCGGTGGTATTTCCGTTGGGCACAGCGTGATGGAAACGATGCAAAAAGAGGCACAAGAAGAGGCTTCCATTCCTGACTACCTACTCGAACAGATCAGGCCGGTCGGAACTGTAACGTAAGTATACAATTTCAGGATTTTAAGAAAAAAAATATTTTAATAAATAAGTTTTGTCATTGTTCTACTAAACTCGTTCTTCTATACACTGTATGTAAAAATGTATATTGCATACAGTGTATTTTTGAAATTTATTGGTGTCCTACCAAATAAATAAGGGTGCACGCAATTTTAGGATGAAAAAAGCCACGTTTTTTTTTTTTGTTTTGAGTATTGATTTGACATAAACTTTGACGAAGGGAGTTTAATTGTGGTTATTTGACTTTTTTGAGAGATTATTTTCAGGGGTGATATTGTTTTGGATGATGTTTTATTTAACTGGTAATTTTATGAGAATGAATCACGTACAGTATTTAAAAATGATGCTGAGTGTATTCTTTCACAAAGATAAGATATTGATGGGGTGTCATTTATATGATGGGAAACCAGCTTTATTGTTTCAATAAACGAGGCTGCACTGCACATGCTAAAAGCTTGATCTTGATTAATATTTAATATTTAGGTGCCTAAATGGCTTATTTTATTGTTTGCACTTGCTATGGATATATATATATATATATATTGGACTCCATTGTGCTTCATAGCATAGAAGTGTTTTAGAGAAGTCAAAAACACTTTTATAGTGAACTGAATAAATGGAAATAGCTTCCCAAAAAAATTATTTCCTTGCTGTGACTAGGTAGATGGTCAATGTGTATTCAGACACGTATACAGACCTCCAGTTTGGATGGGGTCATACACCACATAAATGGAATTTTCAATATCTAATTAATATAAATACATCATTTAATGATACATATAAATATATATTATTTATAATATAAAGAAATTGCAATATAGATTCCAATTTTTAATTTAATTTGGAAAACTTGTCAAAAAAGTTTCGTATTTTATCAAATAGTTTTACGTCGGGTCCTCTGTAACAGGTAGCTTTGGAGGGGGTCATGACCACCACCCTGCATAGGCACATGTGTGTAATTACATTGTTCCCTTGATGTTTCTTCCAACCCCGAAGGACTTCATTTGAGAAATTAGAAGTTTGCAAGAGAGAGAAATAGATTTTGTTACAAGGCACATGCATGTTTTGGTGTGGCATATCAAGCAATTTGTACACAGCTATGACGTCAGCTTCTTACTTTTCCTATGAGAAGCTGACATCAAGAATTGTGTGCTAACTTATCTTTTCATACTTCATAGAGCACAAAAACAATTTGTTTTGTTTATTTATAAACAGTCTTATTTGGTTATCTATTTATAACTTTGAATGTTTAGAGGTATTTTTTAACACTTTATTTTCAGTTGTTTACATAAAGAGTGGCATTTTTATTTATTTATTTTCAAACCCAATTTCTACTACACACTTTTGTACACTACATACTTTTCTTCTTTTTTTTCAAAAACACTATACAGTATGAACTTGTTTATCACTCAACTTTTAATATTTCAAAAGGCGATTGTGTAATTGTTGTTTTTATTTTTGTGGTTATTGAGCCTTGTGTTATAGAAGTTCCACTGTATTGGTCCTGAAAAATTTCGAGTACGGTATATTTCTCGGAGAGATAAAGTTGTTTGTATGGTGTAATTGCTTTTTTTGTTGAATTTTTTGTCAAATCATGGCGTGTTAAAAACGGGCGATTGTTTTTCATCCTTGTTCTATTTACAAGATGGAGATTAAAAATTCCAGATTTTATTTTGAAGATGAGCGGGGTCTTCTTCCTGAAACTGAGTTTGTTTTTGACTTGGAACTTCCACCAGACTTTATTCCAACCAATGCCGATGGTGAAGTTGAAAGCTTTCAATTGTTGAATGTACAGCAGGTACTTTATTACAAACACTACTAATATACTGTTTTATATACCTGGTTTTCGAGCAAGTCTTTTCTCAAATTAATGATCTGTTTTGTTTGAAATTGTTTCAGTTGAAGGACAGATTAGTTTCTAGTGAATTCAAAACAACTAGTTGCCCAGTGACTTTGGATTTCCTAATTAGGCACGGAATAATCAATCCCGCCAACGGTGAGATAATGTTATGTGTCATTTCAATTTAGACTCCCCCCTGTTTCAATGCAATTCTTGGTGTGACAAATTGAGCAAATTTGTGCACAGCTATAACATCAGCTTCTTGCCCAACCAGTTTCGATTGGTTGGACCAAAAGCTGACATCGCAGTAGTTCACCAGTTGCTTGACTTGCCACATCTAAAATCATGTGTGATGGGGGACTTTCAAGCAGCTGTCACCGCCATCCCACGGCCATGGGAGCGACATGGGGTTGTTGTTGATTGATCTAAACTAGTGAGTATATCGACACCAGTTTAGGCTAGTTAAAAAACACTAGATTTATCATTATAAATTTAATTAAGATTTTTTGTATATTTTTAACTAACTTAAACTGGTGTCTATGCCCATAGACATCTGGCACTTTCCTACTGCTGGCAGCTGCTTTACACAGCAGTACCTACCTGATTATTGTTTCACATGGTTTTCTCAACTACGTAACAGTTTATCTGTTTTGTTTAAGTAGTTTTCACTTATTAACTATTTAAAAAATACAAAATTGGTGGCATCTAGAGCTTGTATATAACATTTATGAAAAAAAAAAAATTACTGAAGTGTACATATTTTACTTTTCAGAGCCGAATTACTGGTACTTAGTAGAAATGCTACATATGCCACTTCATCATATTTATAATCGGCAGAAGTAAGTGTTATCATCTATTACATTTATAATGAATATTGAATTTTTATTTATCAATTAAATAACAAACTTTTTTATTTTTTTTAATTTTATACATTTTTTAAAAAATGTTTTTTAATTATATATGTATACTATTTTTCTTACTGGTTTGATACAATATATACAGTCTTTTCGCAAATATAAGACGCATCTTATACAAGATTTTATGCAAGGCACTCCCTACCTGCATCTTATACTCGTGGGCATCTTTATAAATTATAATAAACAACTAGATACAATAAAAAAATCGTTATTTATTATATCACCTGTAGAATATAAAAACAAATACATGAATGAGGGTGTTATTTGGGGTCTTCAGTTTCCTCCAGTGTCTTTTTATTAGAAAACACATTACATTAGAGCCAATCACAGCTTAAGTTTCATTGTTCAGTGAGCTGTTTCTTAGGTGTATTTCATGTGCGCTTCTTATAGTCGGGCGTGTCCCATATAATTCATTTTTCACTTAAACTCTTAAAAGTTGCGTCTTATATTTGCAAAAGTTATCAAACTGGGGGATCTTGTTATTCTAAATGTTTGTTGTTTTACTAATTGCAGAGAAGTCCCTGTTTCATTAACAAATGGCAGTGACTAAAATATGCATTGGAGGCTGAGTATAAGAAAATCTTTTTTTAATATAATGTTGCCAATATTGTGGTGAATTTTTCCGATTGATTAATTTATTGATTAGGGTTTTTTTTCCACATTTTTTTGAACTTTAAGATTTTCAACTTTAAAAAAAGAAACAAAAAGAAAACAAACGTAGCTTTAACGAGTCTATATTTACCAGAATTTACGTCCAGTCTTAAATTAGCCTTTTCACACGTTGATACTATAAATGAATTATTGCTGAAAACAACAACACGGTTTATTAACTGATTTGAGAGAAACTTTGTTGAGATATTTTATTAATTTGCAGAGCTCCTAGTTAGTCAAGAGGCAAATAGTTGCAGGTTTTTCAATTTCCAAGTTGTAAAGAGAGAAAAAAAGAAAATTCTTTATACATGTAATCTTTTCTTTTTATTTTTTAAATACCAAGAATTTGATACAATTTTACATTCCTCTTAAATATCTTTCCCATAGCATAATCTGCTTTAGGCATACATTTTAATGTAGTTCCCATCTCATTTTAGAAAAATTTTTGAACGTACAATCTCATATTTGCACGATACCAAAAAAAGTTACAGTTTAAATTGAAATCATTGAGATAAGAAATTAAAAGAAAACCCAAATCTTAAGTGCATAGCGTTACTATCATGTGGACAGAAGTAGATTCAATTTTTTGTTTTTTTTTGTTTTGTTTTACACCATTGAGCACCTCGTTGCACGTCAAATCGATCGTCGATTCTGTTTAAAGCGGAACATTTTTATTTTTATCGTTGGGAAGAAGTTACCAGCATGTATTATTTTCGATTAAATTTTAGTGACCAAAGTAATCGTGATGGGGGAAAAAAAACGTATACACAAAACATGATGATGTATATGGAAGCGAATAATTTTTAAAAATTGCAATGTGTTGTATATGTAGATTTAAAAATATCTTTTAAGACCATGCAGTTTTGAATTATGTTGCATGAAATTACTTTTTGCATACTTTCTGATCTCCCATTTTTATAATACATTTTTTCTTTTGATAGCGAAAAATTTACGACTTAATTCTGTACATTACCATATATTTCTCATTGTACTATACCAAACTTTGAATGCTCTAGATTAGTCTAGAACAACTACGTCTGCAAAATTATTTAAATTTTCTTGTACCCATTTGAACTTGGACATTTGAAATTAAAAAAAGTTACCACAATTTAGGTCTCAAAAAAAATTTCACACAAAAATAGCATTAAAGGTGATTGAAAATTTATGAATCATTATTTTCAACCATGATCTTCAATCAGTATTTGATTCTAAAATATTCTATTGAAGTATAATGTAATATTACATATAGTATATATTTTTTCTTTTGCTATCCTTGACATTTGGAAACAAGTAGCGTTTAAAGGAAGAAAGACCAATTATTGTATGACAAAAGGCGATAAACATTAAGAGATTATGAAAAATTTAATGCACACTAAAAACTACTTTTGAAAATAGGCGAATTGGAATGAAACGACAATTATATTTTATTTTTTTTTTTCGGAATTTTCATGAAGGATGTAAATTTAAAATCACAGAACAAACTGGGTTATAAACTAGCTTTAGTCTTGTTCACGATGTGTATTTGTGTATGTTTCCTGTAATTCTGTGTATGGGTTTTAGAACATAACAGTACGTTCATTAAAAGTACATTGATATCACGCACATTATGTATTCTGTAATTGGGATAAAAAATATAAGTTGCTTTTAATTCAGATATTTTGTGAAAAATTGCATTTCTCATGTTACATAAATTGATTATTGTATTTTTCGTAACAAGAATTTTTGGTTACAACAAGCATAGATTAATTACCGCCTTGTTTTATTTTTCGTATTGTTTGAAGCTGATATGAAATAAATATCTTCACTTTACCATATTTTCAATACTAATTTCGTTTGAAAAAGTTTTTTGTTTTTCTAAGCAAGTTGACGCGTCTTGTTTAATCACATTTTACCATCATCTACAAAGGGTGTGTGCAACTTCAGTTTTAAACTTCTAACTTACTGACTAGGTGCAATTTTGATGAAACCTCACCTTCTTTAACTAAAGACTATAAAAGTCTTTAGTTAAAGACACTATAAACAATTTAGCCGCCTATGGTAGTCTTATCTCCGCACCCTGTACAAAGGTAGCACCAAGGTAGGTCGCAGGTGTGTTCAGTGTGTTTCAGAGATGCAGTATGTGAAGTTTGAACGATTCCTGGAGACTTGTGACAATTTGTCAAAAAAAACACAAAGGCTCATAAACAAATAGCCTTCTGTTTTTTTATGAAAATTACGTTTGATTTGAAAGTGCTATAACTTTGTTACTTTTGCGACTATCGAGCGACAAATTGCACAGGCGGGTTCAGCGTGCTTCAGAGATGCAGTATGTCAATTTGAACGATTTCTGAAAACTTGTGACATTTTGTCAAAAAAAAACACAAAGGCTCGCAAACAAATAGCCTTCTGTTTTTTTCAAATTTTGATGAAAAATGGATTTGTCTCAAACTTTGCAGGCTTGTTGCCTGCATTACAAACAACATTTCTGCGAAATCAGATCTGCAAAATTTGTAAAATTACGCGAATCACAGAACTCTGACATTTGGATTATTTTATCAAAATTACGTTCGATTTTAAAGTTCTATTACTTTGTTAGTTTTGCGACTACCGAGCAACAAATTGAACAGGCGGGTTCAGCGTGCTTCAGTGATGCAGTTAGTCAAGTTTGAACGATTTCTAGAAACTTGTGACATTTTGTCAACAAAAACACAAAGGCTCGCAAACAAATAGCCTTCTGTTTTTTTCAAAATTTGATGAAAAATGGATTTGTCTGAAACTTTGCAGGCTTGTTGCCTGCATCACAAACAACATTTCTGCGCAATCAGATCTGCAAAATTTGCAAAAGTACGCGAATTACAGCACTTTGAAATTTGAATTATTTTATCAAAATTACGTTAGATTTTAAAATGCTATAACTTTGTT
>JAQIWH010000411.1:0-51560 GCA_034695005.1 Cryptops parisi | reverse complement strand
ATCCTCGAAACTAGCAAAATTACGCGAGTTACGAGGCTTTGAAATTCGGATGTTTCAAAAGTGTCATTTTTTCAGACATGCCTTAACTTTGGATTTTGAAATTTGACTTTGAAATTCGGATTTTTTAAAAGTGAAATTTTTTCAGTCGTAAAAGTTCCAATACTTTGGTGAGTTTTGCGAATATCGAGCTATAAGTTGCAAGGAGTGTTCAGCGTCCATCAGTATGCCAAACAATCAATAACTAATTTTTGCACCAAGATTCGCTTATCAACTTTACATATCTTAATCTTAATAGATAAAATTCGGGCTCTTAGCAACGCTATACGTAACCCGGACCATCCACATCACTCGATCACTGTTTAGCTCTGTGACGAGAAAGATACACGAGTCACTAGACTTTTTAAATTCGATGTGCTTACTACTTTCCAAAGAAAAAGTTTCCTATTTGACAGCACGAATGAATGGAATGACATGCCTTACGAGATCAGATGTGCCATATATCATTGCTCAAAGCAACAATGTATTAACAATTGCTCCCACTTCAATAAGATAACCATTGAACATTTTTCGGATCATCAAGGTACTTAAAGTAGCTTTAACCTTTTTATCCATTTAAGTTTTATGACTTCCTTTTGATAATAATTCCTTTTTGTATTGTACATCATTTGATCCTTTGATTGTTTTATATTTTTTATGTTTGTTTGTTTTTTACCCCTTGACCTTGCGCCATGCGCACCTTGTGGGTGCGCATCTTAAAATAAACAAAAATGAACAAAAAAAGCAGACTGATTGAAGTTGTCTTATTACCAGATACAGGACGACCTGTGTGGATTTCGTAGAGGTCGAGAAACATCCGACCAGCTCTTTATCCTGCAGCAGATTATCGAGAAAGCTTGGGAAGTAGTCAAACCAGTCTACATTTCGTTTGTGGACCTAAAGAAGGCCTACGACCGGGTCAACCGTGTTCTGATGTAGGTGATGTTCACATCAGGGTGGTACATGGTAAGCCCCAACTGCCCCAACCTGTTGGGGCAGTTGTTTTCCCTTCGCCACCCTTGCTGCACCTGGCTTAAATATATCAGCTTAACTTGTTGGGGCAATCTCGTTCCTGTACACCGAGAGCTAGAGTTGTGTTTAGGTAGGCGGGCGTAGAACAGAGCCGTTCGTTGTGGATGCTAGACTCCGCCAAGAGTGCGTACTATCACCTTTCCTGTTTATCATATATATGGACAGGATTGTCAGACGCAGCTTAGGCAGTAAGAGTGTCATGATTGAAAACGTCAGTGTTAATCACCTGTTTTTTGTAGATGACCTTGAAATACTGGCATACTCCCAATCTTATCTACAGCACGCACTTAACAGATTTGCGCTCAAATGTGAATCGGCTTTTATGAAAATCAACACTGCTAAGACCGATACACTCGTTGTCTCTCGAATACCGGAACAATGCACCCTGCATATTAGTGGGAAATCGTTGTCCCTGGTGGAGAAGTTCAAGTACCTCGAGTGATGGAAAGGTGGAAGAGGAAATGAATAGACGAATCGGGGCAGCTGGTACAGTAATGCATCAGTTGTATCGAGAAGTCATTTGTAAGCGGGAGTTAAGCAAGAAAGCAAAACTCTCCGTTTTTAATTCGATCTTCCGCCCTATCCTCACCTATGGTCATAAACTCTGGGTAAAGAACGAGATCGCGGGTGCAAGTGGCCGAGATGATGTTTCTTCGATTGGTTGCAGGATGCACTCTGCTCGACAAAGTGCGGAGTTCTGTAATCCGAGAAAGCCTCAAAGTCGAACCGTTACTTCTCTGGATAGAGAGATCTCAAATGAGATGGCTTAAGCATGTCCTGAGAATGCCTCGGGAAAGACTGGCCTACAGGATTTGGGACACACGTCCAGTCGAAAAAAGACCTAGAAAGAGTCCAAGAATCAGATGGCGAGACCAGCTCTTCAAAGTTTGCGAGGGGGTCTCTCTCAACAGCTGGGTCGATGTTCGAGCTGCGGCGGATGATCGGACGAGATGCCGATCCGTGCTGAGTGGCTTGCCCTCCATGACCCCGGTGACTCGCCGGGATAAGCGGGCCCGAAAATGAATTAATGAAAAAATGACACTTTTGAAAAATCCGATTTTCAAAGTGTCGTAGCTCGCGTAATTTCGCGAGTTTTGTGGATCCGTTTGCGCATATATATTATTCGTGACGCAGGCAACAATCCTACAAAGTTTTAGCCAAATCCATTTTTCATCAAAAAATGATAAAAACCTAAGGTTATATAGCCTTCACTTTTTAATTAATTTTGACGAAAATTTCATGTCTGAATAATTTTAAAATGGCAAATTTATGGTTTTCTTAAATCAACAAATCGACAGTTTGTGAATTTTAAAATGACACTGAAGTGTTATTGGCTACAGTACGATATAGGTCACAAAACAGATTTGGATAAAAACTATTTTTATTGAGCTTGTAGGAAAAAATATTATTTACAGTGTAAGGGGGGGGGGGGTAAGGTTAAGAAGGCCAATCAGAATCGCATAATGGCAAAATAACTTTTTCCGCGCTTGCAGATTTATGTATTATTTTTTTTCACAAAATAAAACAATATATGGTTTTTATCGAAATCTGAGTTATGACCTATTTATACCGTACTATGTTCGTGTTATTTTTTAGAAATAATTTGATTTGATTCAATTCGTATTTTCATATTAGTAGCTAATGTAATTGCTTACTGTACGCAATAACTAACGCTTGTGTTGTTCAGCATCGGAATCTAGAACACCACAGTTACGATGCGCAACCATTCCACTGTGTTCTCGGACCTAAGTGATGGTCTCGGCTATTTTATACACACACACCAACATAGAAGTATATGTATGTAATATGTGATATTATTGTAGTTTTCTACTATCGATTGGCTCGTGTTCATCGCTATATAATGTCGACATGTAATAAAATTCGATGTTTGTGAAGTCCTTTTTGACCTGCTTGCAATTAAGCATGCACAAAATGAATTTACCGCTGGTTGTTCTCGTCCCGAGGTTTTACTCCTTCGCACGAGGCTACTAGCCTCACTAGGACTATTTGATGCCTAATATACATTTATGTTCCGGTAATAAGCTTACTTCGAGCAGATCAGTAAACGCGTTTAAACGATGGCACCCCTCTTTTTTTGCTCTACTACTTGTCCGGTTTCCACGTTTCTGTACGCATAAGTACAAAGTTTAAAAAGTGTAAAAAGTGTAGTATTAAAATATTAAAAAGTTAAAAAATATTTGTCACTACTGTCAATCATTTATGATTGAAATTTTATGCTTATTGAAAGATTACGTTTTTGCTATAGTTTTTTTTTAAATTTTGGTTCCTAAGCCTCATTTACACGATGGTAGTTTTGGAAATACTACACAATGGTAGTTTTGGAAAGTGCTGTCATGGCGGTGACTATCTCCACGACTATCTAAGTGCCAATGAGACTCTAGTAGCAATTGATATATTAGGAATGAGAATCAACAAAAATAATATTAAAACTATTATTCTTTTTATATTTAAGATTTCACTATCCAGGCATTATATTTTACCATAGTTTTTTTTTTTTAGTTTATTTTAGCACAAAAAAATAATTAAACAACCTAATGTTTTTATTTTACGTCGATCTCGACTAACATTTTCACTGGGTGTTTCATTTTCAATTAAAAAAGTTATCTTGGAACTTAGCTTTTCAAATCATGAAATTTTCAAAGTGTTATAATTCACCCCTCTGTTTGTTTTCAGAACAGTGCGGGTCCCATAACTTCAACTTTGTTTTCGATTCTTTTCAATCATCAAGCGATGTTATAAAAGTATCAAACAACTCTGGTGTAAATTCAGAATTTATTCTTTCAAAAATCACATTAAAGTTTTAAAAATCACCATTTATTTCTTGAAATCAGTCCGTCATAACATATTTCGAAATCAATTTTTTATTTGAGTGTTAAGATTTTTCATTTTCCAAGTTGAATTCCCACAAGTTAGTCTGTTTGCTCATATTTTTAAGATAAATGCAACAAATTATTTTTCTAGATAAAAAACTGTTTATATAAACTGCGTAAAATGTTGTTTTTTTTTGTTTTGTTTTTTTTTTGTTTTTGCACTGTCGTAAATTTACAGTAAAATGGAATAAAATGGTTTTTGTCATGGCTCAGGCCATCTTGGATTAGTACTAGTCACGGTGTATACGGTGTACCTTATACACCTTTTATTTCAAAATTTATAAATTTCATTCAAACCGGTTGATTTAGGCACGTTTTCTCTATCCTAAAAGATTTTATGAAAATGAGACCACTTTGTTTACGGTTAAGCTAAATGTCTCAAAACTCTTGCGTAAATTACGATTTTGTTATTTCATTTCAAATAATAAACTACTATCGTTATAACCAGAATTTTCGTCCGTTCGAGTTTTATAACAAAACAAAAGAAACTAAGCAACATCACATTTTTCGGTACAAAAATATATATTTTCACACTTACAAACTATTTTATAGTTTATTAATTATCCATAATACTCGGTGGTTGGTGACCAATTGCAATTTCACGCACAACACGAGTGTTAGATATGGTGTCCATTCTTAATACTCTTGAACGTGAGACAACTGAATCGTCGTTCACGATCAAGACTTGATTGTGTGCGATATTTTTAATTCAATCGATTACATGTATATGTAATCATATTGCAAATCATCGTGCTAATTTTAACCCAATACTATATTTAAATCATTAAATCATACACTATCGGTAGCACCATTTTTGCAAATTAGGTGTAGTGGTTCAATTGCATTTAATCACAGTAACACCCCTTACGTAATTCTTATTATTTGTCAAATTACTGAATTACCTGTGAAAAATTCAGACGTGCACTAGAGTTAATTTGCTTTTTAGAAAAAATAATATGTTTTTTTTTTAAAAAAAAATTGAACGGACGAAATTCTTAGTAATTAAAGTTTTTTAATAAATTTTAATAGAGGGAGATCATATAATTTTCAACATCATTCCAGCGTTGAAGTTTACTTTGAAACCCAACTTTAGATAGGTACAGTACTTGTTTTCACAATGATTTTAACTTTAATTCAGTCTGTTTGGTCAAAATTATATTCCCGATCATGGTGACTTTGTATTTCCAAGCATACATCAGAAAACAAGTTATGTGTCTTTATGACTGTAATTAGCCCTTATAATAAGATTTAGACTTACTTACGATTAACTGAATGATATAAAATAAACTCTTACTTTTTTTACTTCGCTATCTTGTTTTTAACAACTTTGTAAAGTTTCCTGAAAGAATTTGATAACGAAACGGTGTTTGTTGAAAAACCTTCAATCTTGACTCATTTATTTTTAGTAGGTAAAACAAATTTTCAGAACAGCATTATTCATTAACGCAAGGAATCTATCTATCTATTTTGACGTGTTGGTGTAAATAATTCTATGAGTAATATATTAGTATTTTTCGTGAATAAACTACATGTAAACCGAGTTGACAGTTGGTAAACAAGATTATTGATGCAACATCAGAACATCAACTATCCGACATCAACACAATGTCGGATAATTGGGAATCTACTGTATCATGTAATAATTGATATAGCTTAGAGGCTATGTCAGATAATGTAAGTATATTGATTTTCTTAAATAACGTTGCATTTCATTTTTATTTGAAATAAACTGAAAATATGCTCTCGTTCATTTTTATCATGTAAATGCTCTATCACATTGTAACATACAGTGCACTCATAATTTTGAATCAGTTTTAATTTCATTGTTTGGTTATTTCACCACTGTGATAGGTCATTTTAACTGATGACTAATCTCTCCTGCTGAAAATTGGTTTCATTGACTTTCATTAAGAGTATTTTAATAGGAAAACTAATCGACAGTGGCTAACTAAATTTTATTTTATAAACCTAAACACATTGCTCATTAAAAAGTTCCTCTAATAAATGATTTGTACACATTGACTCGAAAATGTTTTTGGAAGTAACTTTCTTGTTTTCTAATGTCATTTTGTGTTCATGTATTACTATTTTTTAAAACTTTTGATACAGGATTTGATGACAAGGTTGTATCATTTTTGTATACAGTATCCATTTACTGTATAGTATACACAGTATACATATAGTACATAACTATAGTATATAGTTATGTATATAATACATAAAATTATGGCTGACAATGCGTGTTGTTTATGTTACACTATAGCTTATTTTAATTTAATACTAGAATTGTATAATAAATGCTTAGAAAGTTAGTTGCAATTTTTTTTAATGTGAAATATATTTACACATGACAAAATGTGTTTAATAAAAAAAACAAAAACCCTTACCTTACTGACAAGGTGGACAATCCAACAAACTCTGGTCAGTAGGTTAAGGAGTCTTTTGTTTTCGCCTTATAATTTATTTTTTTTAATTTTGTTATTCAGGATAAATGATTTAAAATTTTAAATATTTTTAATTAAATGGCACTATGCAGGTGAATGGCAACCTGCATAGTTGAAACTTTGAACTCAATCACAGGTATAATCCATAATAATCGAGCTGATGTATTCAACTTAAGCAGCACGTCCGATGACAATATATGAAGGTGTAAAAAGTGAAATTTTGGTCTAAAAGAAGCATTTTTCGAATAAGTTAGATGCAGATGGACCTTCCTAACGTGTAATTTTGATCAAAACAATGACATCTTAGTGCAAAAAGTGTGAATCAGCCCATCCCATAAAAAAGTTCAAATCTTTGAAATTCGTTTTCCTCGAAATTGTAAAAATGGTACTTAACATTCTTTTACACCAGGTCCTTCATATATAGGCTATATATTTATATTAGATATATAACCTACGAAGAAGTTATTTCAACAAATACATACAATCAACAATCAATAGCTTCTTTTTTAATGATCTCTTCACTTGTAATTTTGTATAGTTAGTGTAATGGCTTTTAGGCTATAAACTTTAAGTAGCCTATAATAACCGGTGAGGGTTTCTGAGTAGGCCTATGCGAAAAATTAACTAGGCCTATTATAACGCGAGGTGAATGTTAAAGAACCTTAATTGAAACAATTTGGTTGTTGCTGTGGCTAACATGGGCACCGTTGATGATGATAATCCAACAGGTTAACTAATTACATTTTTCGCAGCACAAACAGCCAATAAATATCCAGGGGCAGCGAAGGTCAAGGAAGAAACGAATCCCCGGGCAGGCCAGCTCCTAGCCCATTAGGGGTGCTGCCTGTCTGAGGGGCCCACCGCCCCTCTCACGGTTGCAGGCTCACGTTTGGCATTTGATAGATCGACGTTGGCCTTCCCGACGCGGATTGGTCGATCTGGGCGCTCTTTTAACCGATCCAAGGAGAACGGGAAGGTCAGGGGGAGAAAAAGAATAGATTATTAATCAATTTTGGCTGGCAAGACGAATGGCGTTCATTAATACAGAGCGGGCTTTGTGCCGAGCAAAAACTCAGTCTCTCCTCCTCCTCCTCCTCGCCAACTTGCTTGCTGCTGTTTGGTTGCCTAACCAACACCACTACTACCCACGCCATGCTCCTTTCTTTCCCTTATTTTCTTCTTCTTCTTCTTTCTTTTGCATCTACTACTTCGAGGCGGACATTCTGCTTTATGTTTGTCCACTGCGAAAGTATTCACAATAGCTAAATAGGATTTGTTCTCGTTGTCGTGGAAAAACATGTTTGTCATCTTTCCACCCAAAAAAAGTGTGGAAAGTTCTCATTGCACTTTTCATGTTTAGCGCTACGTATCTATCTATCATCACGTGCAACTGTCAGCGTGTCCGAGGCGGTTTACATCAAAGAAACAAGCTACCATCGTATCTTATCACCCTTATCTTGTGGGTGAAATGTCGAATCATTCGACATGTTGCACTTTTCCCACCTACATACTACTGTATCTCATTCGATTATGCATACCGCGTCTAACATTTTGAGCATTGCAATTTGTTACTAAGAAACGTCAAAGTAGGTGTGGATCTATTTAAATTTCACTTCAAACAAATAAAAAAGCAACCTCTAGAAACTTTTTTTTTAAAGTTATTTGATATGGGACATTGATATAGGTTAAGAATTTATGAAAGCAGTTTTGTTTTTTTACGTGCTTAGTTGATTCTCATAAAAAAAACATGTTTGGTTTTATATAGGTAACTATAGATCCATTAACTATGGTAATTATCAGATTTCCAGTTAAAAAATCACGAAAATCAAATTAAGGATTTATCTTGTATCTCGTTTCATATAGCAAATGAAAAGTGAAGTACGAATTCTTGAAAATGAACGTGAAGTACCGGTATCTAATTTTTGAAAACGTCTGGTTTTCATCAAAGCCTCGTTTGGGGAGTGGAATATCATCAATCTTTCAAAAATGAACCAAGTGCACTTACTGTGTAGACAACTCCTCCTACATGCAATATTACATTAAAAAAAAAACAACGAAAATCTGTATTAATATAACCTATTCAATTTGACACGTAAACCTAACAGTGCTTGATAACACATTAGTTTCACGAAATCGCTCTATTATAAAGATGTAATATAAATGAAATTGTAGCCTGTTTAGCTAAAACGTCAAAATTTTATACAATGAAATCTAAATTTATTCACTGTTATCAAATCATTACACTTATTGCTTTTTTTAAAAAAAAAAAAACTTGGCAAACACAATGGTGCACAAATTAAATTTAGTGGCCATTCACCCCTAGGTTTTCACTGAATCCAGCAAGAAGATAATAACACTCACATTGTAATGCGGTTATTTTACAATTACACACTAAATATGATACAGCATAGGATATTACTGCAGTAATCATGAAACAATAAAATGCTCTGTATTTCTCTATGGGGGAACGTTGTATAGCCGGAGTCAGCTTTTCAAAACCTACATGTGAATTTCAAAAAAACTGTTGAGTAGAAAATTTCAAGACTTTGGTCACTGGTAGGTTTTAGTGACAGATATAAAAAAAAAAAAATAATAAATTCAAGAGCTAAAAAAAAAATAAACGTGAAATATTTACATCGTATACCAAAAAATCATGAATAAAAAAATCCTACAGTACGAATATCGTTGAAATTTGTACCGTGGTATATAACGTACACAAAGGTTTCTTTAATTAAAAAACAAAATAACTACCTGAGATAATAAACAGAAAGATTAATTCACATTTGCAGTTTGTGATCATCTACTGTGTAATGTGTGCGAAAACAAATTCTAAATGAACCTGAATGTATGTAGGCCTATATATATATGAAATCAGCAGATTAGTAAATGATGTAGCTTATAGTAAAATTTTAAAAAAAAAGTATTTGTAGCCTCATAATTCGTAGGCCTTCAGACTTAGAAAAAACATGTCTTACGTGTGGTGGGTATCGACTGCAGTCATGATGAATATATATCTTTTAATAATGTGAAGTTTTCTAAAAGTCTTAACTTGAGGGTTTTTTCAGACTCCGTCTCACATTCGAAGTGTAAATAATAGTAATCAATCGTCAGTTGAATGTATATATACAGCATTAAGAGATATTATAAACTCTACAATGTAGAGTATAACCTCATAAATCTGACGCATCTCACACATGAGACTATCGGGGACACATACACACGCACACAAACACACACACACACACAGGAGACAATGTTAGACACCGATTCACACTGGGTTATTTTTTGTTAAATAGCTTATGATTTTCCTCCATTATTTTTTATTCACACAAATAGTGGGATAGTATGTGAATTGTAAAATGTTCACATTTTTTAGTCCCAATAAAAATTATAAAAACAAATTCCAATTTTCAACTTATCTCATTCGCATGCTTTTCGTTGCTGACATACTGTTTCATCCATTTATGTTTCGAATCTTTGACTCTCTCTCTCTACTTCGATCTTTGTCCGTTCGAGTAACTAGTTTTAATATATATGTATATACCCTGTTCACGCACACATTCGCAAAACACAACACGTTAAAATTAATACGTTTAAGTTCTGTGTAAAATTCAAGTCTGCTCCTTTGCTATTTGAACACACGTTATCATCAAGCATCGTTTCGAAGACTTTTTTGTGGAATAAATTAAAGCTAAGTGTTACACAACTGGCCAGGATAGGCTCTCTTTTAATAAAATGTCAATAAAAAAAAAATCACAATATAAAAATGTACTCATTATGAAGACGGTGTATTGCTTGGCCTCTAATGTTTACGAGTTAAATTCAATTGTCTAGAAAACTTAAATGGAAACGTTCTCTTTTCTTCTTCTTCTTTTTTGTTTGTTTACCATGAAGTGTAACCATGTGTAGGAGATAAAGCGTGTGGTATTCACAAGGGAAACGGGAATGAGTATTTAAAAACACATGTATTGAGCCAAAACATTGTACATAATAAATAATACGATAGAAAAACTGTACTCGTGCTATTTACAATAATATAATTAAGTGAACAACCATCGCTTATTTTAATATATCAGTAATAGTATCATAAGAAATGAGAATTCAAAATGTCCACAAGGAACGTCACTGGCAAGAAAACCAAACAATCACTGACTGAAGAGGAAAAAATTACTGCAGAGCCAGCCAAAGGTTCTAGCCGGCACACATCCAAATTTTTGTTTGTATTGACAGCATAAATTATCATGAAAAAACTGGTATGAACTTTTTTTTTTTATACCATTAGTCAACATTAATGCTATGACTTAATAACATGGAATACACGTTGTTTCTCACTCTACACGTACACTTTAATAGAACACGGTTCCTACAGTTCTACGTTTTTTTTTTGTTTTTTTTTTCTTTTAATGATAGCAGTGAGCAGGGACAAACGCACAATGAACATCAAGAATAGAAAGTGTTCTGCTGTTTCATTCTGAGGTATATGACAGCATATCATCATCTACAAGATATCTGAGTGTTAACCGTAGGGCTACGAATGGGGAGCTTTATACGTTTCTATTGAATACACCATTTATGAAGAACATGGACAAAACTTTGAATTCTAGAGATGCATGAACAACATAAAAATAAAAAAACCGCCGTTTGAACTCTGCATAATAACTTATCCCTACACTGCTTTTGTGCATGTTTATCAATGGCCATTATCTTTATTAGGAAAGTTAATCCACCCGACTATCTTTTTAAGCCTATAACTATAGGCCTTTTTCCGTTCCTCGCAGAACAACTCCACTCAAATTCTAGCTCCACAGGCCGTTAACAAATATAAATAATAATAATAAAAATGCCAAAAGTTAGAAAATGAAAAACAAGGTAAAAAAATAAATCATATATAGAAAGAATTTAAGAATGGCTCAAAATATTTTGTTTTTTGTTTTTGAAATCATATTTCTTTTTCGAAATGAAAGAAATTCCTTGGCAGCAAAACTGCTTTTTGGAACTTGCTCTCAATCTGTTTACACAGCTATAAATAGACCCGAAACCAAAATTGCTTGTCTGGTGTAGGCACTCATAAAGAATGTTAATCATCACTTATGGCAAATAAAGCGAGGCAGTAGAAGACAGAAGAGAAAGCTGTTCCATCTCTCCTCTAGTAGTTAAGAAGAAAATTGACTGTTTTACAAGTGGAAAATCGTTCTCATTTATTTCATGACTGCTTTCCTTAACGTTTGTTTGTATACATTTTTTTTTTGGTGAGGGGGGGGGGGCTATAAAATTCGCGTTAACAAAAATTTTTACAACTCAATTTATTATCTTTCCCGTTTCGTAGTCTGTTGATGGTGCCATCTTTAGAGAAATAAAAAAACAACTTTTGGATATTATGCAAAAATTCGGAAATGTCCTCGAGCTCGTTATTGTCTCCCCTGGCCAATGATAAACATGCTTATCACAAGCAAATAATAAATCTAGGAGTCTTACATTAAAAAGTCGTATACCTTCTGGATTGTATAAATATAGGCCGAGTGACCCATGACAAAATCATGCAATGTTCAAACTGCACTTATGAACAGATTCTATTTGTACAGTTATGTAGACACAAATTATCTTCTTTTTTTTTTATCTTAATTTTTTTTTCGGTTTTTAAATTTGAGACGAATATTTACGTCTAAAAAAACCATTAACTTAGAATAGGAAATATTTATACATTTAGCTACCAGAGCACACGTCTTTTGTATTATGCTATATAAAATATTTTGGGGTTTTATTTTACGAATCTATAAGGTTCAGATGCCAATTAGATGAAAAATAATTTGTTCTAATGTTTGTTTTTTTTCTTCGTATTTTCTTTTTATCGATATTTTTCTCACAAACATAATGTTAAAATTGAACGCGTTCATTTAAAGTATTTCAATTGTCACAGTTCAAAAGCATAGCTTAGAAATAGGAATTCAATTTTAGGCCTATAAAAATTAATGGGTTGGAATTGGGAAAGGCGAAGGGAGTAGAAAGACGTGTGCAAAAGTACACATATCAATGGTTTATACACAACAGTACCAGGCACCCAGAAGGCAAGCGGATATTATGCTTGTTTGTTTTTTTTGTTTTTGTTTTCAGTTTATGCCGATTCTTTTGGTTTTCAAAAATTAGAAGTGTTTGGTAAGAAACACGTAGAATCGATTGGCTATATTAAGAGAGGAAAAACGACAGAGCAGACACTGACCTATAAAACGATGGCAAAGAAGCAACCAGGACCTAAGAGAGATCATACGATCGTATGCGCGACATTTTTGTTTTTTTGTTCGTTTTTGTAATGTTTGACATTCCCTGATAACATTTGGTACGGAACCGTTTCACGAAAATTTTCAGGCCCTCACTAGATGGCACCAAGCACTATGGCGCCTTGCAAATTATAATACCAATCAAAAAAGCCACATGAAAATCTAAATAGGCAACAACTCAATTTTGTTTGTTTGTTTTTTCTTCTTAAAAAATATTACTCCCAAAAAAATAAATTATACGTAAATCTTATAAATTTTTTATTTCGAATACGAGATCGGTTCTTACTGCATATACTGGCGGGTTGAGAACTGTTGTAGTAGTAATATTGCCAAAGTGATAATAAATTAATGTGTTTGTTTGTATGAGAAAAGAAATCGCGAGAGTGAAAGGGGGAAATATTTAAATAGTCTTTGTTACGAAACTAGTCCACATAAACTTGAAAGGCCTGAAACGTTTCGCTTTGACTTTTCCAATGCAAAACAATCTTTAGCCTACATCCTTACATAATCGTATCAAGTTCCTGAACATTTCTAATCCAGAATCCAAATCGTATCCGTAGCCTTAAGATTCCTCAGCATCACCGAAGGAACTACAGCAAAAATTCCTTCATGACAGCTAACAAGCCTTAAAGCGAACTTGTCCAGAACATTCCAAAACCACGTTAGTTTCCAACTCCTTGTGCGGCTCATTCTGCTCTACAGCAGAACCAAATGCAGACAGTTATAGGAATAAATTAAACAATGTTGACAATCAGTTTTGCAAGAGTAGAAAATAAAAACAAAAAAGAGATACATACTAATCAGCTGGTTATTCCGTACAAAAATAAGAACATTGGTGGTGCGACCAATTACAACACTGTTGCCCAGCGTCACAATCTGTATAATAGAACTGTATACCTGCTCACGGTAGTTTTGTAATCGAGACCGACTGACTATACGTTTTACATACGTATACTGAAGGTGCAGCTGGGTGGTAGAGAAAATTTGCTCTCACGCATGAGATCACTTGTGAAAATAACTTAAAAGTATGAGAAAATAATCGACGGGCCTGTATAGGCTCTTTTTACGTGGCAAGGTGGTTGTTGTTGTCGTTGTTGTTGTTGTTGTAAATCGCAATCGGCAGGCTGTTGACGTTGTTGTTGTTGTTGTTGTTATCACTTAATTTTTTCTCATATCACTCACAAATCCATGATGACACAACCAGTTTTGCCGAATGGAGTCACAGACGAAGGTTATGTAAAGTTGTGAATTGAACCAAACTTGAAATGCACAAACGGGGTAAAACAAAAGCCGAAACCACAGTGCTGGCGAAGAAAGATTTTGGTTGAAATGATTGGAGAAAACAACTAGCGTTTTCGTCGATGCTGGTATCCAAGTAAAGCAAGTAAAGCACACATCGATATTTAAGCACTATATCGGAACTGAGGAACACGTGTAGGAAAAAATGCAGCAGACGACGAGATGGATGCAACAAATACTGTTGAAGAGCACGCACTCAGAAGCGAGCAAATGAAAACGGATGATGACTCGATACATTATATCACCTGTTGGAGGGCTGGCAGTGTAATGTACTGGCACAACACCACACAAACGGAGAAGAAAAGCGTATAAAAGTTTCGGAGAAGGAAAACAAAAGCACAAGTCGAATGTGGATCCAATACGACATTGGCTCCATGATGAAGAAAGTAACACATCTTTTTTTTTTGTTTTAGAACGTGATGCACAAAATAATAAGAGAGTATGATGGTGGTTGACTGCTGAGGTTCGCTGATGACACGTTCGGCTTGAAACAACACACGGAGGAGCACTCCAAAAAAATTTTGTTGTCGATTGCACAAAATGTATCTTTATAAAATTTGTCTCTTGACATCAAATAAGGAACGGTGCATAGACTTGTATCTACTCTGCCAATTTGTGGCTGAGCGAGGAGAAGGGAGAAATATCCAGAATGAGATCATCATACTGAGAGGGGAATAAAAACAAAAGTTGATGAAGATGAAATTTTGCAGACGAGAACTTGATGAAAAAACCACTCCCACAATTGGATAGTAGAATAGGAACTTTTATCTTCCTTTGGTCCAAGTTATCGACATCTTCGAAAGATGCTGAGATTTTGTTTTGTTTTTGTTTTTCATTGTATCAACGATATAGGAAGACTCGCGGCACAAGCCTCGAATGTTTTTAATCTTTTTTTTGTGTGTTTTGTTTTGTTTTGCACGTTTGGTAACCACATTTGTAGTAGAAAGTAAAACGTGTTTTGTAGTACAAAAGATATCTTTCTGGGAATGCGATTTAAAATGCAGGAGCGAATGTTGTTGTTGTTATATTCTTCGTCCAGACGAATAATATGAAGAACTCAAAAAATCCAGAATGAGATCAGCCTTACAATTGGGGAAGTAGATACAATCGCAAAATAATATCTTCGTATATTAACTTTTTTCTTGCATTATTTTTTTATCCCACGGTGATTTAAGTAAATTCTTAGTAAAAAATAGCTTCAGCATTCGATTTATGTAGTAGTAGTATTTTTCATTTTGAACCTTAGAGAGTTTTATTGCGCTTTCAAATAGTACTAATCAGCCTATACAGATATATATATATATGTGTGTATTTATATATATACTTCATTTATGTACGTATGAGAATGTGGAGGCTACGGTGGCTACGGCTGCTCGAGACCAGTCAGGCACAAGTCCCCTCCAGCTCCTTCCAGTTTTGCTTTGTTTTCTTTTTTCCACTTCATTCGTCTGTTCTGGAACCAGATTTTGATCTGTCGTTCGGTGAGGCACAGCGCATGCGCGATCTCTATCCGCCGCCTCCTGGTCAGGTAACGGTTGAAGTGGAACTCTTTTTCCAGCTCCAGGGTTTGGTATCGGGTGTAGGTTTGCCGTCCGCGCTTCCTTTCTATAATAAACAATTATTGAAAACATCAGTAAAACGATCATAGAAATACAACTGTGTACAAAAAGTATGAAAAAAAGGAACGAAACAAGCATATCTCCTTATGTCCTGTTCAGTTTTTCTTGTTAATATAAACTATCAATTCATGTCATTACGATTATCTTTATATGATTTGTTGAGGCGTGTCTGAAGCTCTTAAGTTACACCTGCATCACACCTGGCTAACAGGGAAATGTTTCTATCTAGAAACATTCGTAAAGAAGCTTTGTTATTAAAACTAAAATAGCCACAGTTGTATAGATGTATTTATGATAATAATAATTAACCAGATCTGTGGGTTCGTATTTATGATGAACGCTTTTTGCTTATCCTCAGACCTCACGTTGTTATGGTAATCCCCCAGGATCATCATAACAACGTGAGACGAGAGTAAACAATAAAGATTGGACTAAAAAGAAGCTGTCAAAACCAAAGCGTATAAGAAAGATTTTTAAAATTGGTCAGTTCACGACAATGATCTGCATGATGGAGAACATATATATAATATATATATATAAAACCTCACTATATATATTATATATACTAGTAAATATCCCGTTAAAAATGACGGAAAATGTTTTTGTTTTTATTATGCGATTCAATGTTTTAACTCTTGTTGCTTAGTTAAAAAAAAAATTCGTTAAGGTTATTTATTGTTTAGGTTATTAATAAAAGTTATAAATAAAGGTTATTAATAAATAGGTTATTTATAGTTAGATTATCGGTTATGGTTTAAAGTTTTTTTATTTTAAATTCAAACAGCACTATGCGCTGTTCAAAAATTAAATGTATACCATCTGACACAACAATACAGAGAAAATGGCAGCATGATTTTCATGTTAATTTGAAAATAAGATTCATTAATTGAATCATGTTGCTTTTATTGTATAAATTGTTTAAACTTTTAAATTACCGTACTCATCACTGATAAAAGCAGCGCGGATTTCCTTCGGTTTCCCAAGCTTGCCGCACCCCTCCCCCTGATGACACTCACCCAGCGTCAAATATTTCATGCCCCCCTTTAAAGTACAATGTACCACTCTTCCGACTTTCAGCTTCGTAGGCCTTACGGTTTCTCTGCAAAATGAACAATGCACAACCACTAACAGTAAATTTTAACATATATGATTGTCGCACATTCTCTGATGACAATTTCAGGTCGCCAATAGGCTGGTGCACCCTTTTGGGGTGTCGTCAATTGCCTACCAAGTTTCAGCTTCCTACGCGTTCAGGTTTTTGCGTAATTTTGATACGAAAGAGGAACTCACATGACTTTTATTTTATAGTAGATATTTTTTTATGTTTGGATGCTTTTCCGTACCAACGAATGTGCGAAGCAACATGAGTGTAAACATGGAGTTTAATTCCTGACTCCCCGTGGTTACCATACAAACCACGGGGTTTGTTTCTTGTTATATGGATAATCAAATAATATACCGTACCGGTACTGATGAAAAATCTAAAATTATTATACAGTAGGCTATACAACACAATATAGGCCCACTGATAAATTTCTTCAGTATAATTTAAGGTATACCGGTATATTTTTTATAATTTAAAATTTTACCGTAAAATTATCAAATCGTAAATATTGTATAAAGATTTAAACCATATGTACCGCATTGCAAATTTGTCAAATGTTTAAAAAATTATTATCTTAAACTATAAACAGTTTTCAAGTTACGATACTTAAACGGTTGAAGTTAAAGTTTAACTTAAACCAAAAGTTAAAGATGAACTATTTTAGAAGAGATTGTGTAAAACGTAAGTTTTATTTATTTAGTGTATTCTTCATTTATTTGGCGTATAAAACCAAAAAGTTGTATTCTTAACCAAATCCCTTAAGAATGAGTTGAAGGTAATTGGTATGAGTGGGTTCAATATGCGTTAAGACCATTTTTTAATAAACGTGTTATCGTCTTCCATTATCAACTATTAATTAAAAAACACAAACATTTTCAATTCTAAGTTTCGAAAAGGAAATGAAAGCTATTCATAGTAAGCGAGCAATGTACGGTAATGCTATTTACTCGCCGTTGTAAATAATTTACAAATAGAAACAATTGAATTGCTTCAATGTAACTAACAGTTGTTAGCTGGA
The DNA here is from genome assembly GCA_034695005.1 of Cryptops parisi. Classification (NCBI taxonomy): domain Eukaryota; kingdom Metazoa; phylum Arthropoda; class Chilopoda; order Scolopendromorpha; family Cryptopidae; genus Cryptops; species Cryptops parisi. The sequence continues at coordinate 33,841 of JAQIWH010000411.1, read as the reverse complement.
ATAAATATTTGCTCCAACGGTGAAAGGTTAAAATCAGATTAGGCTCGACATCTAATAACGGTTCATCCACACTGCAGCATGGAACCGTTTTGATTTAATTAAAATGACCGTAAAAGCGGAGTAATATTAAATTTATTAGTAATCCTCAGTTGTCCACTTGAGCGGCACATTGAGATCATGATGAGCACTCGACCTAATACTCGTCGACATAATGTCTCTTTTACAGCAGCCTAATTACCACGCTCGTTAACATTGCTCCTCGTTCAAGCCCCAAAAGTGGCTGTTCAAAATTTTACTGCACCACCGACCAATCAAATAAAGATGAATTCCATTTTACAATTCATGGAGCCTCCTCGCTATTCACAAAGAACAAAACCCAGACCAGACACACACACATACACACTCCCCTAAACTTTCTTTTCCCTTTTCTTCATCCCAATTTTTTCCTACTCTTTTTACTTCGCTCTTTCTCTTTCAACTGCGGTGTTCCACTAACAGTTATCGTATCATTACAAGCGCCATAAAACTCCATTACAATCGGATGGCAACATGCCAGAACCAACTGCCGATTCACCACCGAGCAGTTCCTTCCATTCACATCGTATTGAAGTGCTAGCGATTGAAACTACCTCCACTATTACTACACCGTCGGCCGCCGCCGCCATCTTGGGCCTTTCTATTTTTTTTTTAAGTGATGCAGCTTCACGATCTTTGCATCCCAATTTATTCATGTTCGTGCCCTTCCTTTTCCCCCTTCTCACACTTAGTCGTAAATTGATTTCTGTACCGAAGAAAACGACGAGAACGTGGTCATAAAATGATGACTTAAACTAGCTTTCTGCAAATTGCTCACAAATTCTTTTTTAATGGCTACTGGAATAAGTTAAGCGACCTTGGTAACATAAGTGAATATATTCGAAGATTGTATTTTTAGGTTGAAATCTATTCTTTTCACTCAGCTATGAAACGATCTATGAACTACGCCATTTTTTTTATAGAATTTTTAAAAAATACGAGTTGATACTTACTAAACAAGTTTAAAATTAAGCGTTGTATCTTAAGTTTATAAATTAGACGCCATACTGAATGGCGTTTACTTAAGTCGGCGTACTTTCATTGCATAGCCTTTTTATATGTAACATTTAAATAATTTTATGGTATTCTATATACACCGATAATTTAAATTGCCGTACTGAACAATTACATAAATTTCATATTGATGGTACCATTAATCACAAACTGAATAAAGCATACCCTTTTAATTATTTCAATTAGTGGAATGTCCCACGTATATTCGAAAACTTTCGGCCCCACTCCATTTTAACACAACTAAATCTTATGAGGCTTTTAATAAGGTTCTTTATAGGAATGTAAATTTAATTGATTGATTTGTAATTTTGTACTTTTTTCCTACAAGTTTTATGTGTTTTTATTGATGTATTTTCTTGCATTATGTTTTTTTATCTTGCATTTATTGCTATTGATCCTATGGATTTTTTTAAGCAAAATAAAAATAAATAAAATAAAATATAAAATATCTTGTCTAATGATAACTGAAAGTTGTACCGGTATAAGTTATATAAAAATAATATTACAGTTACTTTAGAGATTATAGCGATGAATTTAAGTAAGATAACACTAAAGTAGAGTTTACCAGTGACATATAGTTCAAACACTTTTTTTTATTACCGGTGATGTTAGTTCTTTACTCATCTTTTACTTCATTAATTGACCAGCATTAATATCACGCTTTACCTCTATAATAACCTCTTTCCTTTATATCGATACTAACACGTACCTTTAGTCCCATCTATTTGATAAAATTGCTCTTTACCCACCTTCTGATAGTTAGCTAATCAGAAACTTTACCGAACATGTTTCTCATCAATATCAAATGGATATAGTATCCGGTCTCAAATTAGTCAGCAAGTTACTCATCATCACCAATCATGAGTAATTGTTCTGTGAAGAACTGGCCACGACTAGCCAAGGAAACAACAACAACGACGACGACGACGTCGACAACAACCCAAGAGCCAACATTAAAATAATGGCGCTGATCAGCTGCTAATCCTCGTCGAGCATTACCTCGAGCTCGTCAAGCCCATCAGCCCCCGTTTGCTCGGGTTAAACAAAGGGGGAAGAGCAGTAGGGACCCCGGTTAAAGGGGCTGTTACTTTGTTTCGAGGGGCCAGACAATGCGACCATCGTGAAGTACTTCGGGGAACGTGGGAGTCCCATTTGCAGCGAGCAATCAAGCATTTGGTGCTCGCCAAACCCAAGAGCGCTGCGCCTCGTAAATTGTTTACGAGCCCCAAGAAACAGGGATGGGAAATGCCCGGCAACGAGAAAAAAGAAGAAGAAGCAAACACCTAAAACGCGGCCAGCCATCGTTCTTCCTGCTGGGAAACTCCCACCGTACTTTTGTTTAAGTACAATTACAAAGCTGGGCTCCTACGACGGGTTACCAATTTTGGCCCCGGGCTTAGACAGGGGTCTCCTCCATAAGACGGTTACAACCTGCATGGTAACAACCAAGCACCACATCTTGGCGTTGACTGCTGCTGTTGTTGTCTTGCTGCTGCTACACCACTTCGAGTAATTACAGACTTCCATCCGCTCCTGTCGCGTAAATCGAAATCTATGCCCTTACAGCAGAATTTCCTTTCGCAACACCTATCACCTGAAACATGTGAAATATTCGCCTGGTGCGTTTTCTAGAATTGGGATAAATTAAGAAAAATTAAAGGTGTTTTTTTTTTTTTTGCAACACTCTTCAATTATAAAAGTTTGACGAGTGTTACCCAAACTGTGTTTAGTGACTCACTACACCGGAAATGAACCCCCATGTAACTACTACCTTAAGTTATTTCCGTTACAAGACAAAACTAACTTTAAAATTTGGCGAAACTAATAACTGACTTTCGAATTTGAAGAGCAACTCACTTATCAATATAATTTTTTTTTTCGTTCCAGTACTCTAATCCTGTCGAAAATTGATTTCATTAACTTTTGTAAAGAATGTTATTTAATTAGAGATAACTCACACCTATGACAATAGACAGTGAAGCTGTAAATTATTTTTAAGGTAAACACACTGATGCTTAGAAAAGCTCTTCCAATAAATCACTTGTTTAATAAACATTGAAAACTCCTTAAAGATAAAACACGAAAGTTTTTTCTGAAAGTGAACAAAAAAGGTTTTCTGGAAGTAACAAAAATTCTCTCGTCCTCTAAACAATGCAATCTTGTGTTCATATATTGCTATTTTTAAATGTTAATTATGCAGGATCTAGCGATAAGTTGAATATATGTATGCAATATACATATAACATACCGTTATGTATTATATGCATACAATATACCGTGTGGTTATAGTTTTATATATTGTAAACAATATACAAAATAATATTACGTTTAAGTTATAGAAACTTGTTTAATAAATGCTTAAAAAGTTACAGTAGTAGTAAATTTTTGTAATCTGAAACTTATTTACACATATTTAAACAATATCTGTTTAAATACCGTGATGTTTAAAATTTAGTTCTATATTGGCTTGTAACATGTATGTTATATGTGAACCTAGTAAACATGGCTAAAAACAACATAACCTATTTTTACAGATCCTTAAGTAAAAGTGTCACTATTGTGTTGCAGAAAATTGCACTTCTAGGCATAAACCTAGCACAATAGCACTCTAGTCATAAACTCATAAAATGCCTTTGTTCACTTAGCCTACTGCTGGAAGGGATCTTTTTAAAGCCACTAAAATGTGTTCGAAAGAAAACGAACTTCTTTTTCTGTACATTTTCTATACTATTTCAAAATTTTTGACAAAAGTCTCATCGATTTTAAATTAAAACTCGTGGAAAGAAAAAAAAATATTAATTAAATTCCTCTCCTTCATCAACTGCAAAGTGGTTTTCATTTCATCCATCAAAGAATGAGAACGGGCGCTTCTATTTGGAATGTTATCAAATTCCTAAAACCTGAAAAAAATTTCTTTTCTCTTACAATTCTTCCCACACCTCAAAAATGAGAGAAAAAGATAAGAGACATGAAAGAAATATTGATACTAAAAATCCATATTCCCATAAACGCTCAACTACAATAAATATGCCCAGCTAATGTATATTTTATAGAATCAGAGTGTTTTAAAACTGAGGGTTATGGTAAACATTCTAATCAATAAAATTGCCACAGGAAAATTGTTTCGTAGCAAGCGACACTTTTGACACTTAACGTGACAAAATTAATTTCGCGCAGTTCATAACTCAAAGACTATGTGAATTTTTTAAAAGTAAATTAAATCGCCCTACCCTCTCGACTCGTAAAAATGACGAATGTTAACCAAATAATTCCCAGAGAAATAATGCAATTAAAGTAATAACAAAAAATGAAATGGTATACAACGAAAGCATATAGCATTCATGTATGAGTTGTAAATATTCGGTCCTGAGCGGTTCTGCAGTATAGTGTTTTGTTATTCCGCATCATAATTACGAGTGCAATTTTATATGCCACGGTCTTTCATGTTGAACATTAAAATTTACAACAAACTTGGGGATTTTACAAACGTGTAAAAATGGCACCTGAAAGACCCTCGTAGGTCGTTTACAACACGAGGGTTCTTTAGCGACCCTACTTCATCGCCGTAATGGCGGCAAGACTAACTCGGGTAGGGAAAAAAACCTAATTTAATTTCCTTCGTGTCAAATTTTCCTAGATAATGTGTTATAGCATTTTAAAGTATTTATTTTGAAACAAAACGAAAATAATAACGAGGAAGCGTAGTACAGCTGTTTATGGCAATATTTCTAATGATTACGAATCGAGGGGAGACTGAATTGGCTGGATCAGACGTTTCTGAGTTGTGATGAGAGAGAGGAATCTAATTTGGGTGATTGTCGTGTCGTGGAACAAGAGAACCTGAAATTGACACAACAGGATTTACTTGCCACTCTTCAGCTAGGGGTACAAATTAAAGATTGGTCGATGACCCTACCACTTCATTAGGCTATTTAATGGCAGAATTGGTTTGGACTGTTGTGGCTTTTCTTGTGTTGTCAGATTATGAGACTTTCTGGGTGTAGAAAAAAAAACTGTATATTCCAAAAAATTATTAAAAATTATTAACATTAGGATAGATATTGCATATACCGGTACTACATGTATTTCTGTCACGAACAAGTCATTTATTTCTTTACCAAATTTAAATTTATATTAAAAAAAAAAAATTAAATATGAAATAAAGCAAACTTTACGACTTGAATTGAGTTTGGATATATCCAACACTACAAGAAATTCCATAAGTCACCTATGTTATTTTTGTAATGAGTACCGGTCCTGATGTACGGTTCCGTAATTATAATATATTGGAATTTATACGCGTACCGGTATATTGGAATTTATCACCTAAACCTGCTGTAACCATAGAATGAGAATATGAATAAAAATAATGATAATAATTAAGAAGTATCAAACTACAAAGAGTTTGCAGTGCACGAAAAAATATGAAAAGTGAATTAACATACGGTACCGGTACCGGTATGGTTAAGTAAATATTGGCACTGCATAGTGCACTCGTTGTACCATTATAATTTAACCTAGTAAAAAAAAAGGTGTTAAGTAACATTTTTATCACAAATGACCTAGAAGCATTTTCGAATGTTAGGTGCAATTCCGCTTTCCTAAAGCATAATTTTAAGCAAAACATGGTGTGCAATATGTGCATATTAGTGTAAAAAGTGTAAAGTACCGTAGCCCATAGACAACAAGGCATTCAATTATAAGGATGAAAAAAAATGTCATGTAAACATATATTAAAAAATTATGTACCGTACCAGTTCATCATTATGATAAATAAATTTTTAAAAAGTACATTTTGTTGGCTAATTCTGATCCATTTCACTTTCGTAAATAAACGTGTTTTAGCGTTATTTAATATTTTTTATATACCGTAATGTTTTTGTTGCTAGATTTATGGGACACCCGGTATATTTAGTTAGAAAAACTGTCTGCAAATTGTCATCTGCAATTTCTATGAATGAATTTTAAAATGTAGGTGGTCCACATTTTAAATACAGTATTTAAATTGTAGTATAAATTTAAAAATACATTCAATAAAAACATATTTAAAAATAAATTTTAAAATATACAAAATGTGTATCTTTTATAGCAATGAATTAAAATGTTTGTATTTGTCCTAATATTCACTCGAACGCATTAAACTACCATAAACTATCATAAAATGTCGATTTGAAAATATTTCAATATAAAAGCAGTTAACACATGTTATTTAAGTGTTATGAATGATAGGTGAAAATCTTTGCTTTTACAAGACAGTAACTTACAACATTATCATCATCATCTTCATCTTTAAAACGAAGATATGTATAAAATTGTAAGTATTATTTTATATAGCTAAATATTTTATAACACACTACATTTTTAACTCCGTACACTTTTTAAAGCTGTCATCGGAATAAAAAACATTATACGATACTGTATTTACTTAGTCATACCTGATGCAAACCTACATTGAAACTGACTCGTTAAATAGATTGGAAAGCTACACTAATGTTACACTGATTACATTTTCTAAAATTTCCCAGGAAGCCCCTGATGAAACGGAAGAACCCTCAACATCATCAACAGACATAAGGAAAAGAGAGACAAGGGGTGGAAAAAAATAACGCACGTAACATTTTGAGACAAACGAATTGATGAGGTTTGAGGTTATTTTTTTTTTTGTGAAAGAAACGTAGACGGAACCGGAAAAAAAAGCGGCTAAAACGAGGGTCAAATTTCTAGGATTCGCAAGAGAAGTCTAATTTATCCTGAGCAGGCAAGTTGCATGCTGGGGACAGATCTCCACGCATGGCTTGCAACTCAGAGGAAGTCAAACAGGGCCATATTTTAGTTGGTCGATCCGCCTCCTTGATGCGATTTGCAGCTGCACATGGACACGTGAAGAAGGAGAGGCTAGAGGGGTAAGAAGATGAAGAGAAGAGAGAAGAAAAAAAGAAACCCCCTACTATGAGTTTTCTGAGCACATGTCGACTCTCACGGCACCCAAAAGATCAACCCCCTATTCGCTGTAGCCAAAGTCGTCTTCTTATCGAAAACGTTACGAGTAAAAAATACCTTCCTGTTGTAAAGTGTCGTCGTTGTTTGACTCGACTGTTTGTTTGCGGAACCGATTTGTATTTTTCAAATCTTCCGTTTACATCTCGAAACGATTTGTTACTTTCAGTCTTCCTTCTCATAATCACCCACAAATAATCTTTTTTTGGCGCTTTTTAAGTGACCTTTGCTCTGCAGCTTCATACCCCCATAGAAAAAGATAATACAAGAAAAACAGTTATAAAGTGGGATAGATAAACATTTTCGCACTTTATCAGTTTTTTTTTCCTCTATATAAACTCTTAAACTTTGTTATACAGTACTTGGGCGATCGATGATTTGTAGATCATACAAATCCTTGATACGAGTAAGTTTATTATTATTAATGATCTATGATCAATGTAAGCTGGATAAGAGCTAATAAAAACATTACTGAGCTAAAGTGCAGAACGTCTTGGGTATATGCGAGTTCTAATATGCTAATATGCGACAAGAAAAACCCGTGTAGATGCTCGTTATATGCCCCCCAAAAAAATAGTTATGCGATTTTATGTGTTAGTACACAGGTGACAACGAATGTTCTATCCCATTTTATGGAAATTTCGTTATATGAAATTTTAAATCTATGCGAGGTTTTCATAAAACGCAATATTGGCATAAATTGAGAGAATGCCGGTATTAAATTGTATACATACAGGGTAAATTCAATGATACCGGTACCGGTATGTTATTTTTTAAATTTATATGTATAAACGACAAATAGCCTCGAATTTAACTCTATTCGTTGTTTATGTTTATAAACGTAATGTTTATTTTCAGTTATAATATCGAAAAAAAGTGATATTTTAACTATATTTGATATATCACATATCTATAAACAGGAAATAAGATCATACTGGTTATACAGTAATGCATAAATTTACATTAGCAACTTTGTGTGCATGTTAAACTATAAGATAGTTTATATAGAAAACGTATGGGAACATATATTTATAGTTAACTATTTTTTTTAGATTTGTATTATTTTTTTTTCTATTTATACTGTATTAGTGGAATAAGTCGTATAGTACAAATAGGCCTATAGAAAAATAAAATATAAAAGCTTTCTTTTCAGGTTAATTTTTAAAGCCTATAATTAGTAATCCCTTTTGTTTGTTTCAATTTGAATTCAAACGACAAATAAAAATTTTCACTAACACATCAACGCATTAAAGCAGTCTAAAACATTTATAATATGAATCTTTTTACACGGTGGTAATTTACCAGAGTTGGGCTACATTATTCTGGATTTAAGTTTAAGCGCGTGAAACTTGTCTAGTTTATTAATTCACTTCACTTAAGGAGCCCAACGTTCTCACCATTTAATTTAATAAGCAATCATCATCTCTTTATTCTCTCGAGACTCTCCTTATTTCGTGAAAGCTTCATTTACATTGCGTGGCCTTTATTTAAGCATAGTTGGTTGTGGTTTGTATCATCATTTGCAAAATAAGCCTACCGGAATCAGCAAAACCTATTTCTCAAACGACAAAACTTGAATTCTAATATGTATCAAAAATACATACGGTACTTAGCCATTACATTGAGTTTCTAAGAGATTTTAGGTGAATTGTAAACGATACCATACAAAATAATAAAGAAAATGTCACCAAATAAACCACGCATTGAGAAAATCTCTAGGTTTAATTGTAGGACGCGAATGAGCAACTTATAGGCCTAATGCTGGCAGTAACAGCTGATTACCAAATACCCTTCTTGGTCGAGCTTAGCTTTTTTCAATAGGTTAATAATGTTATGTTGATTACTTATTCTGTAATAACGTGAAAATATTGAAATAAAATAGTAGAAAGGTTTAAAGATTAAGCCTTATATTCTCCTATAAGCCACTATAACTTAAACAAAATAAATTCAGTGTAAAAATAAGTTAGCTTACAATTTTGGAAAATATTTAGCCAAAGTTGTGTTAGTAATATTCGTATCTCTTTCTAAAAAAACAGAAGTATAATTTCCAATTTAATGGAACTTTTATCAGCCCCAGATAAATAATAATTATACGACGCAAGTGCAACAACAATACCGATTAGTCATAGGCCTATAGTCTAAGCACGTTCTTAAAAAAAATAGATGAAAATTACTGATATGTACGGTACCGGCATTGTATTATTTCGGTAGATAAATTGTTAATAATTTTAGAAAATCCTTAGTTTGAACTTAATAGAATTTTATGCAAAATTACATCATTTTTAAATACTTTTCGTTCGTGGAAACTGTTAAGTTTTAAAGAGAATTGGCAAAATTTATGTCTGTCAATAATTTAAAATAAACCATTAATTATATTTTTAACTCTTCTAGCTACTCTTCTGTTGATGCTTAATTTATCTACAATTCGATGTAGCCTACATCACTATAAACATATGAACTACATAAAATATAGGTTATTTCTAAAAATGAGCTTTCTAAGATAACCCAGAAATGTGTTTAGGCAATTTTAATTTATATAGGTTTAGCTTATATCAGTTATATCAAAATAATATCAGTTTTTGTCAAAGTAACCAAGTTAACAGATTTATATGTTATATTGATGTTCCCCTTGCAATTGTCAAGTGAAGCCCCTTTGATTTCAAGTACCGTGTTACTGCTATCTACTGGATAACATTTACGCAGTGTTTGTTTGTTATTTTTTTCGATATTCATAGAGCATAGGCCTACAGGTTGAAATAAATTAAAAACCTTCCATGTGACATATCATTAAATAGATATAATACTATACATAAGTGAAATAAGCCTAGTAAATCTTTGTATGATTTGGCTGTTAGTTATTGTTTCTCCTAAAGCTTTCATGCATTGTTAGGGTACAGTTGACGTATTACAATCACAGTATTTACAACTAAAGTAGTAAGACAGTACGGTATAAAATAACTTTCCAATATCGTATATTACATTAATATGTAAACTCACTATATGATTAATATTATTTTTAGCTAGAACTAATCATAGTTATAGTTGTTAAAATTTGTGGAACTATTTTGCATTTGATTATCTGTATTTTAAAGTACAGTAGGCCTACCGGGCAACTAGTATAATACCTGGTACATGTTTAGACCTCACGTAATGGTACATCGTACATGTATAGACCTCAGCTGAGGTACAAAACCCAGTATCACAATTTGAATCGAATCATGAAATTAATCTGCCAGAGAAAAAAAGGAAACAATTTAGTGACCTATGCAGCGAATGGAGTTTGGAACCCACATTAGCGGTAGGATAAAAGGATGAGCACACATTTTGACGCTGTTTGTGGTCGATGATCAGCCGCGTCTTTTGCATGAAACGACCCTTCATTCGTCACTGTCAGGGAATTTGCAACGGAAAGAAATTAGTCCAACCAGGTGAGAGAGAACTACAACATGGATGGAAGTCACAACATAGGCTCATTGCCTGACAGCGAGCCATTAACCAAGTACGCCCATGTGGCGGCATGCCAAATTCCATTATTGAATGACGACACGTGTTCCAAAAACCCTTGCCAAATTCCAAATTCCGTTGTTCTTTCATCGGCTTTGTTCTTCGCAAGAACGTTAACCCGCGTTTACTAATCAAAAGGAAAAAAATTTCTTGCATTAAAACAACAACGGTGACCAGAATGTTGGTTTTTTTTTAAATTGCCGATGTACGGATGTAACGAATCTCAAGCGTAGCTTAATGCTCCTGAACAATACAAAAAAATTCACGTTCAGTAACGAAAACTAACAAAAGCTTACAATTGGTGTGGGAATTTAAATCTGAGCAAACCTACTATAGTTTAAGTAATTTAGCTTTATGTCCTAGATGTTAACGTGATTTTAAAGTCTTCGTTGCCTACAGTACTTAATGTAACCGATACCGTTACATCGTTTTATTAAATTTCCCGAAAGTAATGTTACTTATATTTCCATATATATTTTTATAAATAATATTCTAAATAGATAATTTTATCATAAACAATGCTTTAAGTCAGTCGTTTTTTCACATACAAGACGTATAGTATTTACACCATGTTTGCAATATTTACAACATATCCTATTACAAAAGCATTCACATTAGACAACATAAACAGTCTGGATTTTGTCGAATACATGATGATATGCATTCTGTAAAAAACAAATAAACAAACCGAACGGCAATCGATTAAAATCCAAGTACCATCGATAAAATAAACCCAAGTACCTCTGTAAACTAAAGTAAGTAATTTGAAAACTACGAATTTTATTACAGTAACTATAAAAAACTATACCAGTAATAAAAAATATTTACTATTTTTTATATTATATATATAGCTACGTCACGTTTACAAATTGGATAAGTTTATAGTTTGGTTATACTCTGATAGATCTTACTTACAGCATAAGCCTATACACTATAGCGCAAGTGTATTTATCATAGTACAGTGGTACCTCGGTTTTCGAACGTAATCCGTTCCAGAACACCGTTCGAATTCTGAACGTTCGAAAACCGTGACGCAGTTTCCCATAGAAACTAATGCAAAATGGATTAATCCGTTTCAAACCTTTGAAATCAACCCCTAAATCAGCAATTTAACAGAATTTTACTATCTAATGATACTATAGATCCATAAAATGATACACAATAAAAGCAATAAACACAATATACTATACTGTACGTAAAAGCAATAATAGATGTACAGCATATAAAAACAGTACTGTAGATGATAAAAATAAAAATATACAATAGTAAAATATATATAACAGTAATCAATGGGGGTCTCCTACAATAATCACAATAGGTGACTGTTCTAAAGATCTTGCACTCAGTTACGACACTTTGATTTCAAGAACGGAGACGTTCGAGAACCGAGGTTCCACTGTAGTGGAGTTTTATGGCTATACATAGAGTATAGCCAATCTTTATCATTTGTACGCTAATGCAACAAATGATAAAGAACAATAACCCCATTAACTTGGTTTCAACATATTACAAATCCTACACGTTTATTATTAGCATATTAACCTAGCTGCTGCATTTCCATACGGGAGTGGCTTGAATGCACAGCACATTAAGCTCGATCTCAAGTTTGTGTATCCAAATCTTCAATCCATAGCAACCTAAGTGTAAAGCTTTTCCAGCTACGTAATGAAAGACTTTCTTACCTACGTGAAAAGTAAATTTAGATCTTTACTTATTTCTCATTTAGGAACTTTCACAATGGCTTCACCTAGGACAACATGATAAACGAGCAAAATTTAAATTACTCTATCAACTTGAGATGACTTTCTTTGCGCAAATGCAGTTTAGGTTGGGTGTGCTGCTGTATAGGAGACGACATTAAAAACTTTCTTTTCTTTATTTCTTTCTTTTCCAGGCCCAGACAATAGTTAGAGTGGGGGACTTAGTGACAAATCCGAAGTCTCCACTGCTCTCTTGCGTCATATCGTCTAATAAACGCGAGCCAATGGGCGTCGAGCGGCCGAATAATCACAATAGTTGTCTTCGCATGCTAATCCAGAATGATAAATCACTCTCGAAATAAATTAGACGGAAGTTTTTCTGTGATCAATTTGTACTTTAACCCTTTCTAACGAGTAAGATGGATGTATCTGCAAAACTTTCATCTCTGCTCAATAATTAGCCTATCTATGCACCAGTCCAACTTTGCAGCGAAGATTTATGCTTGCAGTCGAAATAAAATTGATTCGAAAAAGATCACTGCCCTGTTGCCTTTATGGTCACACAATTGAAATTCTACTCTTGTCGTCTAAAAAAAAATAGAATTCCGCAATTTTTTTTTTATACTTCAGCGGTATTCACATACACACACGACACGCCAACATTACCCAGTCACTACAACATTATCTACTTAGCCGAAGCCCTAGTCTATAATTTAGCGTTAGAGCGTTAAACAATATTGGTTAATTAAAACTGCTTTAAGAGTTCGAAAAACAAAATGCTTTCGCTAAGTGTTATACCAACAATGTTTATCCCTGCTTCCTCAAATGTAAAATTCTTAGCACTACAAAACTATGAAGTCTGTTGTGGTCTAGACGTAGCGTAATTAAACCATAGCAAGCCTTTGTATATAATATAAAGAAAACTGCACAAAAAAAACTCCATAATTATAATTATGTATTACTATATAAATTCCTTCGTATGTGTGTAGGAAATGCGTTGAATCCAAGGGTTTACCATAACAACGTGAGTGAAAATAATGATATCCACGGGAAAAGCAAGCGAATGTTGCCAGGCATCATGAGTAATAAAAACAATCAACTGCTACTACGTAAAGGAAAAAATTTCCCGTCATTATTGACGGGAATACAGCTAGGAAACATAATAATAATAATAATAACGTCAATCTTTTTAAAATTATATCACTGGGTTTAAAAAGTACTAACGTTTATTGAATCCAAACTAGGTGAACCGACTTAGACGTTAAGCTATATAGCTTTGAACCTTTAATTAATTGCGTGGTTTATTGGGTAGTTATAAGTGGAATAAAGTGCGTTTTAATAGCGCACTTCATGTGTTTTTAATGAATAGAAATCTTGTTAAGAATATAAATTAGTATTCTTCTTCTTTCTCCGCCATCATTTTACTGACTTGCTCGGTTCAAGAAAGCGATAGTAAAAGAGAGAGGGGGAGGTAAGACCGAAAAAAAAAAATGAATGGTTTCTTCTCCTCTTTCTTAAAGATGCACGAGCAAGTGAATGCAAGCGTGCCAAATGTCACTAAGAACCAGTTACGTGAAAATTATAGGCTATAAATTTTTACGTATCATGTGAGAATGGCTTTTAAAGTGATTACGGCGGCCAGTGTGGATCAGATTGCATCGCCCGGATAAATAAAACTCAATGAAAATAAAAACCAGTTTAATTGCGAATGATGGTCCGACTTAAGTGTCGCTGATTGAATTACAGTAGAATGAACTACTCGCCTGCCCTTTGCCAGCCCGAGTCATAACTTTTATTTGCAATTTCTGCTTGGTGTTTGTTTGCAACTGCGAGGCATCAGAGGGCGCCTACTACTTGGTCCTTTTTCACTTAACACCTGAGGGCACCAAACTATCTTAAAAACTCAACCACACGGCCTTATTGCGCCCTATAGTGACAGTTTACAACATGAAATGTACAAAATAAACAACGACTAAATAACAAACGAAAAATAAAATATAAACAATTCATCATAACGAAAATATCTAAGACTTTCAAAAATGCAACTTTAAAAGGCAATGTTGTGACCTATACAGTCGGCTTTATGAAATAGTGACAATATTTTCAGTTAACATGTAATGCTTATATGTGATCATAGAGTTATAAGTTAGATAACTAACTTATAACTCTTAACTAACTTATAATGTTATTGAACAATACCGGTACCGGTAGTAAAATTATTGTTCACATCTTTTGTACAAAGTATTATTTGAAAGTAGCACTCAAATAATATAAAATTCAGTTTTATACAGTGCAACCACTATATTCGTCGGACCCTACATTCGTCAAATCTAATATTTGTCAACTATATTCGTCACAAATAATTTTCGGCAAAATAATGCTCCGGTATTCGTTCAAAAATCCAATATTCGTCACCAAAAGTCACAGCCAAGGTCACAAAAAGTCACTTTTTAGAAACAGTGTCATAAAATATTAAAAAGTGAACTAACAAATATGCTTTGGAGTGCTAACAGTACGATAACAAGACTGGTGTGGGTTCACCAAGTATTTGCGCAAAACTGATTCTACAGTATATTCATCAGATTAAGTATTCGTCAGTTTTGCTGGAACAGATTAATGACGAATATAGAAATTCCACTGTACACCATGTAACAATAATGAACGTAAACGTTAAAAGATAACCAAAACATCACTAGAAACATTAATATTAGTAAACTGGGTACAAAAGGTAAGTAAATAACTTGTATTTGAAGTATACGATATGGAAATTATAATCACAAAGAAAGTATACTATTATAAGTAACATTCGAACTTATATCCATGTATGTTATAAAGTTCACTATAAAGTACTGATCAAGTAGTTAAGACCAAAAAAAAAACAAAAAAAAAAAAAAAACAAGAAAGTAAACAAAAGAGAAGGTCAATATACTGTAGCAGCTGAAACTAAACAAATGAAAGGTACCTTGGGTTTGCATGGTAAACACGAATGTGACGCTAGTATTTGTTTTCAACTAACCTAAACTATCTATGTCTATGGTGTTTATAAGTATGTGTACCAGTTTAGGTTAGTTAAAAAAAATAAGTGTTGTATTTGTTAGCTAACTTGAACTGCAATGTTAGGTTGATGCAAAATTAACGACCATTTTTTAAAAGCTTTCTAATTTATAAAAGCGGTCATTAATTTAGCATCAACCCAATACTATCCATACCCATAGACAGGCTAGTTTACTACCTGTTAATGGATAACTTATGAATATTAACTTGTATGGATAACTTATAGTACGGTACCCATAGACAGCTAGTTTAAGTTAGTTTAAAACAACTACTAGCGCAACTATCATGTTTATCATGTAAACCCACAAGTAGCCCACCGAAAAAGTTGTTTCACCAACTTAACTTTTGAAAAGAAAATGTTAAGTTTACACGATACTTAAAGCATTTAAGTAAAATTTCTCTTCAATCTTCCAATTGAATCATAAAATTGTAACTCGTCCCATGTAGTTATATGCAACACTATTATACCTTCATCCAATTTATCTCAATTCCTATAATTTCATCCCTATACATGTACTATCATTATACCTTCATCCCATCTATCTCTATACCTGTAGCATCAATATCCAAATTGTAATTGCAAAGTATGTTGTGTAATTTTTGCATTAAGTTTATTACAAGTCCTTTTCTTTATCACTTTAATAAGAACCTATGACCGCATTGATGAACGTATTTAGAAACAACTGTTTTCAGTAGACTTTCATCACAAGCTTAACTTTTTTCAAATGTCATTTGCTGAATAATTGATATTTTCTTGTTAAACTTCATGAAGGACTCATCGAACATGAAGACCACCTGGACAAAACTTCGCCCACCCTCAACATTCGTTCATCTTTTCCCCCCTTTATATCGATTACTACTACTAAGATAAAACGAAGGCGCGCGTTGACCTGTGTGTATGTGTGTGTGTGTGTGCGATCGATTGCGTTGGCGGTTGCCTTTAGCAACTGGGGCAATGGCCATCAAAAGGCTCCACAACGTCTAGCTCGCAATCACCTTCCATCGGGTTCCCCTTCCAACCCACACCAAAGTACACGTACACACATACACTGTTTCTCTTTGGGAAAACGAATCGCTCAGCTGGGCTAGACGTGTGCCAAAACACCTGGGTGGTGGTGGTGGCGGGAACAAGGTTCGAATTCATAGCTCTTCGCGCACTCCACCTATGGGGAAACACCACATCCATCGCGCGCCCTCTGCCTACGGAGAGGCAAACTTATTTTCATGATGGCCGCCTAGCCATAAAACATAAACAATCACCCGGAGCTGCCGTCGTTGGCAGCGAGTCCCATAAAACAAAGAAAGCAACCGGGCACGCGTCCCTTGCTAAAATTCCTTATTTATTTACAAGGCTTTTAATGCCTCTTAACTTTGTCGCGCGAACGAGTTTTTCTTTTTTTGCCAATCAGCTGCATCGCCACTCTCGCGCTGTCCTCATAATAAGCTTTTTCAGACACATAAATTATGAAAATTTACGACCTTTGAACCGACGTTTCCGATCGATAAAAAATTGGTTTTGTGGTGTTTTAAGGTAATGGTGGCGTGACTTGAATCGATTGTTAGGTGTCGTTGACTATTGATAGTTGTGAAACAGAGTTATTGTTTGTCAACAAGCTTGAGAAAGCATCAAAAAAGGGCATTTGTTTTGTTCCGTAGGAGGAGTCAACGCCTAATGCGATTCTCAGAATCGGCGAATTAATTTATGGTTTGCCACATAATATATTTTCAAACGAAATAATGTATCATCGACGTACAACGAGTGCTTATAAACAACAACGATAACTATATGTTCAGCGTGTGTGATTATAATGATTAGTCGACGGGGTTACAATTCATTGAATTGCTGTCGAAATTAGTTATATTCATTAAACAACTATAAATACTGATAAATAGTAAATACACACTTTAACGTACTTTTTAAATATTGTACATAATACCAGCCTGATAAAAACGGTGTTTTTAAACATTGCATCATATGTTAAATTACTATACATATTTAACTTCCATAACCCAACATAAATAGATAAGGGGCGGGTACCCCTATAGCTCACCGATAAATTCGCTATAGATGTAGGAAATAAGTGCAAAAATATAACAATTTGAATCATCTTTATAATTCAAATTATTTTATTTAATTTAATTTAAGTTAGTTATTGTGTAGTAATGATATTGATCAGTATTGTAGATGTGATAAAAATATTGTTTTACAACGTTCAAGTTCGATAATCATATGCTGTTACGGTCAACAAAAAGTCTGTCTGCAATCAATTCGGAAAAAATATTTGAATGCATACTGTTTAAAAGAAATAAGCAGATAATGAAACTTTTAAATGTTAAGTTTTTTATACATATAATCTGTATGGAAATAATCAGCATTTATATAGGCCTATATTAAATCCTAAAGGGTACATCAAATATTTATAAACCATTAGCATGATTCTACAAATTCCATCAAGTACAAATAATGTCAACAAGTCATGCATTACAAATCCTGCTGATACCCTATCGCTTCATGATAATTGATGGTAGCTTGATAAGAAGAGCGATAAGTGATCAACTAAATTCCATAACAAGGGGAGAACAAAAATATTCCAACTTCATGGTAAGTTACTTACAATAACAAGCCCAGAGTGTACTTGTGTTTGGACCTCACAAAAGCACGTGGCTACGTTCCAACTGAGTGAACCATAGATTTGTGGTTAATACCACCACTTATTCCACTATCGCAGTCCTATACTAAATCCCAAACGACTTTCCGGAGCACTAAAAATTCCCTTTCGGTTTCTCTGGTCGCTACCTCAACTATGAAAATGTCGACACCTTAACCACGACACTGAATCCTTCAAAACGATCACTAAAGGTCATAATGGCCGGCCATTGAGCACGTGTATATTTCACGTCCCCACTCTCGGTGGTGACAGCTCAATTCGGCTCTGCTATAGGACAGCCCTGAGCCCACAGAAGTCTACTTGGTCCACCACTCGTTGGCTAGTCCAGCCAAAGGGGCGGACGTTAACATTTACAAAAAGAACTTACTCAGCCCACCCATCAAATTAATTTGCACCATAGGTTTAAGAAGTGAACGCCTTAAGTTAAAAAATTGAACTCTTAGACTGAAGAAAAATGTTGAATTCATACACCAAACGGAAAAACGACAACCCAATAGTCCATAATAAAATCAAACAAACCTAATGTTATCGCAAACATAAGGTTTAATTAACATGATTACAAAAATGTAGTACGGTATGGGATTTATGAAATACGTAACTATATTTTACCATCAGATATAGCCTATTGACTGCAATTAAAACTAAATGATGGGTAGCAGTTAAAAAAAAGAAAAAAGAGAAAAGTTATAAGCATATATTGAAAATAGTTGCTGGCGTGCTTTTATCCTATTAGGATGACTTTGTAAATATGAGCAAAAGTTATAAACTAATTCAGTCACTTTTATTTTATTTTATTTGTATTAGCGATCTGTAGTTCTTAAAATAAATGCTACCATAATCTGCATACATAAGCAGACCATAAAAGATGAAAAAAATAAATGTGACGAGTAATAACGGTCTAGCGTTACCCAAGTAATTTGTTTTATGTCGTGTCAACTCAATAGAGTGTGTTTAAGATCATTGGAAGTGAGTTATCATCTGTCAAATACAACTTAACACTTGTTTAAATAGGGCTGCGTTGCGCCATAATGGGATAGGTTGAACAACATTGACCGTAATGCTACTTCCTCATCAGCGGGTCATAAAGTTGGGCAGCCACTTCAAAGGTCGCAGCCTAATATTCATTCATGGCTTCCAACTGCTCTGAAACGTGTTTCCAGCGAAAGTCGACAGCAATATATATAAATCAACTGAGCAATAAGTGAATGCACGAGATAAAAGAGACGCTACAGGTGTTACGAGCACTTCCTACCACACACATACAGTACATGCACGCAAATAAAAAAAATGACAAAAACTACACCACCACCCTTTAGATATATCACTTTTGCAAAACAAATTAGATCGACTCCATCATCCTGTCAATGATCGTCAAAACACCACCATTTCAATAAACTGTTGGAAATGGGATTTTTTGTTTATACTTTCCCCCCTCAATGAAGATGTCTGTTCTTTTGTCGTTGTAAAACAAAAGGGAAAGTGGGTCGTAGAGATCAGGAGCGAAAATTGATAGCCCAGAGCGAAACAACAGCTTCATTCGAGAAGTGTTTAGGAAACTAAACGATGTGAGAAAGGCACGCGCCTATCGAGCAACAGGTGTGAAGTGATGACCGCTCAACGAGCTGCCAGCCACCTACGACCTAAATATGGAAATGACTACAATAAAGTATAAACGCGTGGCGAGCATCTCAACTGGATGCTGCTGCTGCTGTTGCCTCTCGCTCGCACTCGACGGGTGATTCGAAACATCCGTTCACCTGTTTGCGCATCCGCTGCGCATCAAAGCAACTCTACCGGCAACTAATACCTCGAGGCTCAAGTGTTCAACCACTGATCCGAAACATTGTAGCCGAAAAACCGATAAGATGTTAAAACGGAGTCATTATCGACAACTCTTCCCGATCTTAACGTATGAAAGGGGCGAAAGAGGAAGAAAAAAATATGGGGACAAGCTGGAAACTTGACGATAATCACTAGCCATTATTGCTTTCCCAAACTCCCTTAATGAATACAATTAAGGACGACCACTTCCTCTTTCATGGAAAAGACAAGCTATTAAAAAGAAGACAAGTTTTATGACCGGCTATTCTCGGCCAGCAATGTCCACTCAACCTTGTTCTGGACAGCAAAAGAAAACGGGCTACCGTTCGACAACTTTTATCTTTTCAACTAAAGTTGAAAATAGTTGATAGTAAAACCATACATAATTTTAACTTTCAACAACTAACGGAAAGCTGGTGGGTGTGATGCGTAATATGAGGTACGGTACCGGATACTAAAAAAAATCAGCTTCACGATGTTTAGTAATTATGTTTCCTACCAGACAATGTATGAAATACCATAAAAATGCTTATAAGTAATGACAGAGTTTAGCCTAAACCAGAAAAAAATAAATGGATGATTTGGGAGAAAAAGTTTACTAAGCTTACTTAGAAACTATTAATGCGTTCTACTGTTTAGTAGTTTGATAATCAATTAAGCCTAAACGAATAATTGTGCCTTTGACACACACACATCAAAAACTAAGGAAACAAAGACATTATAAACATGGAGTGAACCATAACTGAGGTTATATGCATAGACTAATATTATGCATTCATTGACCAGTGGTTGTGTAATGTAAAAGTTAGGATCTATTAAGTCTAAAATGTAACGATATATAGTTTTACTTATTTTAGCGATATATTTTAACGATATATAGTTTTACGGTATTTGGTATGTATGGAGACGAACATTTTAATAGTTAGCAGAGTTTTATCTTTGTTTCTGTGAGTGTTGACAGTCTTTAAAAGTGTTGACAAGCTTTACTTTAAACTGCTACTCGTATACAAATAGCGATTTTCATTTAAAACTTTAATCATTTCGAAGATCACTCTCATCGATACGTATCGACATTTTAGCAGAACTTTGCCGCCTACCGAATACTGTTTTAAACATCGAAATAAACTTTTTTTTACCCATCGTCGCCGCGCCAAATAGGTGTAAAGACGGAATAAATAGAGTAGGGGTTATTCCTCACCAAACTGACTCCTCATCCAGGGGTAGAGGGGGCTGGGCATGTTATTCGAGCCGTTCTGGCCGCCCTGCTGATTCGCCTGCCCATTCTGTCCGTACATTTCTGGCGATTCTGTCGGGCTTTGATTCGGGTTCTGATTCATGACGTGATTTGTCGTGTTATTCTGCTGCGGTGTTCCATTCGGACTCTCTGGTCCGTTAGTTTGCGACGCCGGCGGCGGCGCCGGCGGTTGTGGTGGCTGTTGCTGCTGCTGTTGCGGCGGCGCGGGTGGGGGTTGTTGCTGCTGCTGCTGCTGTTGTTGCTGCTGCTGCTGCTGCTGTTGCTGCTGCTGAGGTGGTGCGGGTTGGGGTGGGGGTGGGTGTTGCTGATGTTGCGGGTGGGGCGGGGGTGGGGGCGCCGCGTGCTGCTGAAGGTGCTGCGGATGCACCTGAGGAGGTGGTGGAGGCTGGTGTTGTTGATGCTGCTGCGGAATGGGCTGAAGTTGATGCTGCTGATGGGGCGGTGGGGGTGGCTGTTGATGCTGCTGCTGTTGATGCGGGTGTTGTAAGTGTGGCGGCGGCGGGTGCTGCTGATGCGTCTGATGGTCGGGATGCTGTTGTTGGTGTGGCTGGTGTTGCTGGTGTTGAGGATGTTGAGGCGGCATTTGGGCATGTTGCTGATGGGGTGGTGGTTGCTGATGCACGTTGGCCTGGTGGTGCACCGCTTGTTGCTGATGCATGGGAAGTTGCTGGTGTTGGTTGCATGGGGGTGGCTGCTGCTGCTGCTGTTGCATTTTACAGCTGCTGTATTGAGGCACCATCGGCTGGACAGCCTGATGGGACAGATGGCCCGGTGGCGAACTGCGGCAGTTCTGGCCATCCGGAATGGCAGGTAAGCCTTGGGCAGGACTATAATACTGTGCAGGCGCTGCGCTTCCTCCCGTGATGGGCCTAATTTCGAGCCGATCATAAGGTGGAAAGCGAGGATAAGTCGGTCCCTGAGATGCTGGCGAGCCATAGTGAGGTATCTGAGTCCGGAGAGTCGGATCACATGGCTCTGAATTAGGCGGCGTTCCGATCTGGCCCGGATAGTGTTCCGCTGAAGGACTTCGTAATTCAGTGAGATACGAATTGGTAAAATATGAGCTCATGCTATGATGATTTGTGGCTATTTAAATGTGGGATCACACTAAGGCAGACGATGTTTGAACTTAAATCTATTGCGCAGTCGCAGCGAGTCTGAATCAGACGGGAGCAGGCGAGAACCACCAATCGCAGCACAGCTTGCATCCGCGCCTAGAAAAGTTCAACGTGACATGAAATTAGATAACCGATGCCGACCCAAACGCGCTTTAACAACAACAACGGCAAACAAACAAACAACCAGCGGCAAAACCCCAGTAAAAAATACATCATCATTGTCCAGCCTGTAATGGACCGCGAGCTCAGCTTTCCTCCACCAGGGACTCTATTCATTGGTTTTCGCACCAGCCCAGAAAAACGTCCCCTCGCGTCCCGAAACAGCCCATGCGAAGCGGCGGGACAACACGCTGGACGGGAGGCACCAACGCGGGTTCATCATGGCGATACGACTTCGCTCAACACGTAGTTGTATCCAAATAATGGTTACGACCGAAAATAATTAACATCCACTCGCACGATAAGAGACAGTAACGCACGCCGAGCTCCCGAGGCTATCGCCAGAGGTGGCGCTCTTACGACTGGGGCGTGGCCTCGTCTCGTGGCGCTAATTTACTTGTCGAGGAACCGAGGGAGGGGAGTGTTGGAGAGGGTTTAAAATAAACTACGAGAGACGGGGAGAAAGACTGAAGAAGCCAAAAGAGAAAAGACCACGACGACGATGATGACGACGACGACCAACACGGCGAGAAAAGCAAAAGCAGACCAGCGAAGCAGACACAAGTGCAAACACAAGAGTATAAAAAAAAATAAAAGAACAAAATAACAGACGGCAACGAGTCGAATGTACACAACTAACAGCAAACTCTGACAACGTTACACGTGTTTACGTGCTGGCTACTTCGCTTAATGAAACGTATACATCATTGACGAAGTGCCATAAATCAACCGTTGCAATTCGAATTCCGTTAGTTGGTTTTCGACGTGGAAGCCATGCTTGAAAAACTTATCAGGCAACGAAAAAACAAGTTAGCCTAATGAAATTCATAAAAAAAAATTTACTTACTATAGATAACTTAAACATAAATAAGCTTAACCCATAAATGTTACTTATTATTCTTTACTAAAATCTTCTAATAAAATTTTAGTGGCATTCGAATGGCTAGAAACGTTAAAAACCTAATTATGATTACATTTACTAGCAATAATGCGATGGAACTTATACTTTAGATTGTTTGGAATACTCAGTGATGCTCTAAAATAATCTGATTTTATCCAAATCAATATTAAAATCATGCCGATTGATGTACTATTCGTATAAATTGTCTCTAAACTTTTGCAATGAAAAACAATGTTTACAAATTAAAATGTCTACAGTTGTCCTAAAATTAATTTACTAAATATAAGTTAAACATTGTTAAAATTGCAATATAATACAGTTATAGTAACTATAACGCATTTATTCTTCTACTATAAAATAATATAAAAATAAATAAAATATTTGTATTTTTGTAATTTTATTTTTTCGGTTAAAATTAACTTTTTATGTGACAACACTATCAACTGTCAAAAAAAATTGAGTTTTATACATGAAAAATAGCTATTATGAAACAACAGAAAACGACATTGTCACTTTGAAAATAAAAGATTTACTTTAGTCTGAAATTAATAAAAAAAATATCACTAAAATATACTTATTTTTTTGGCATATCGTATTTTCCATGTCGTATTTATATTTGCTATGTCAATTATAAAACTATATTTGACTTTAAATTTGGTATATATATATCAATTTTAGAACAACCGATAAATATAAAACGTCATAAAAAATGTATTTTTTATATACGAATAAAATTAAGAGAATAATTTTTAAACCATAATTATTTTGTCGTTATAAGCAACATTAATACTAAAATAACACGCAACAAATTAACAAGAAAAGCAAGAACAAGCACACATTAAAAATAAAAGATAAAAACTACACTTTTGTTTCGGTCTATTTTCAGTCCATTACAATGGTTACACAGCACTGCATCTTTATGGTCATTGCTGGACATTGTATCAACTATTCGAATGCTGTTAAAACAGACCGAAACAAGGAGCTGCATCATCATTAAGAAAATAGGCAAATAAGCAGACGCGTAAGCAAAAATGCTGAGCAGGAGTGGAGGATGACCACACAAATGCACAATAGAAGACAAATAACACTAGAATAAGGACTGGGAAGAGAGAAAGGTTCGATAGCCGTAATAAACACCATTCGTGATAGTTATAAATTTCTTTTGGGCGTGAATCGTAACTTGGGTGTACGATTTTTTTTCCAGGTGTTGACCATGCAGAATCACGTGGGCTGTAGTATGGGAGTAGAGGCGTGAATCCGAGGCGATTCTGATGAGCGCATCGACGCCTCGGTTGGCCGTCTAAAGCATCCATCTTTGCCGCGGACAAAAGCCGAGCTCATCTCGGCATGTCGGAAAGCGCGAGCACCGTCGAGCCAAAAAACTCCCAGGTGCATCTTGTCCTATAGAGACAATGTACGGCACGCCGTCGTTGCGTGACCCATTCCTCGGCAGTGTGGCCCCCGTTTGGATGGGAATTGCGGCAGGAAATGCACCGCCTTCTCGGCAACCCAAAAATAAAAGAGCAACTACAGCGCCAATTAGTTAAGGTGCAACGCGTACGGACTGTCAGTGTGAATAAAAACTATCACACAAAACCCATTGTGTTACGTAAGAAGCGCAACAATGAGGGCGAGTCCAAGACCGTACACAAACGTCCATCCCATCGTCATCATCCGACAAATATTTCTTCTTCTTACTACCTGTGCTACTTTTTGTGTGTAATATTTTCGGTGAACGACTGACGCTTCTCAAGCATGCAACAGTCATAAACAACGGTCGGCAGCGTTTTCTCCCGACAAATTACACCATCCATCACAAACAATAACCTTTGGCTCGGCCATCCGAGAGGTCTCCTCGTAAAGATCCCATGGGACATAAACACGACACCCACCAAGTGAGGAGAAAGGACTGGGCGCTTTTCACCAAACCGCGTTAGGGGCCATTGTCACCGAGGGCAATTATAACTGTGGGGTCATCCTTTACAGCCAAGGTGAAACGAAAGGGACACGCAGAGAGAGTGGCTTGTAAAAATGCCGGAAAGCAGTCGTTCGTGATGTAATCTATTGCAACCTCTCGCGGGCACACATCTTCCAAAAGACACCCCTATTCAAAAATCCCTCCAAACAGTCCAAACAAGAGAAAAGTTAAGAAAAACTTGCCTAAAGGGCCTTCTTTAGGTAGGGACCCCTAAAAGTCGTTTTAGAGAAAAAAAGAGCTATTTGTGGCTTCTCAGTTGACCAAAGTGAACGCACCCGAGTCAAAGCAAAAGCACCCTTTCGATCAGTTTCAAGTGACTATAGATATGGCCGTGTCGACACAGACGTGCGAATCAAGTAAGTTTTTGATTTACTGCTCCTTTCTTCGCATTATATTTTCTTGAAATAATATTATGAGGGAATTCCCGGGATCTCGCAGTTGAAAAAATTAGTTGTGAATATGTAATCAGAAAATTTTAGAGATAAATCACTAAATTTGTTTTACTTAAAACCAAAATTTGATTTTTAGGTTATATGTATCGTTGAAAAAAAATTGTCATATGTTATCGTCTTAAACCACTCAACATTAAACTACTGAAAGTGACTACCGGTATATTACTGATGTTAATGTATGTTTAGGCA
The DNA here is from genome assembly GCA_034695005.1 of Cryptops parisi. Classification (NCBI taxonomy): domain Eukaryota; kingdom Metazoa; phylum Arthropoda; class Chilopoda; order Scolopendromorpha; family Cryptopidae; genus Cryptops; species Cryptops parisi. The sequence continues at coordinate 7,955 of JAQIWH010000411.1, read as the reverse complement.
CGACTTGTAATTTTTTTTTTACAAAAGTTCTGTTTCTAGTAGAATTGTATACATTCCATACAATTAATGACTAAACTAAACTACAGATTTCTATATAAGAGAATTCATGCAGAAAGCGATTAATCTCTATTTGGATCATCCGATTCATCACGCACTGCAGCTTCTCAATAGCAATGAAAACTCTTCCTGTTATTTGTCTCCATAACTGTCAACAAAGTTACAAAAGAGAACAAAAAAAAAATTACGTTGATAATAAAAAATATCTACATCTCTTTTAGATAAACGTAATCTAGTAGGTAGATAAGTTAAAAGTTATAAGGCGTGATTGAGTCATAATTTATGTATTGTAGTACTTTCATTCACAAGTATGTTTTTTAAATTTTTAGCTATTGAATATACTAATAGGTTGACTACAGACAAATAAAAATAAGAGATTTTTAATGCCTACAAATTAAACTTGCATTTTAAATAGGCAAAACTTGATAATTATATTATAAAATAAAAAATATTTTCTTCTATATAGAAATCTCCTGAAGGCATCAGTTTTACAGCTTGATTTCAATATACTAATTTTTAAAAAATAACTAACTGAAAATTAAGATACCGGTTTTATGTTAGCTATACTGTAACAAAAACATGCAGCTTAATGTGTCAAAATAATTTAATTTTTATTTATAATCAAAAGTACGAGAGAGGTACGATTTCTACTTGTGGTAAAAAATAAATATTAACAGTTATACATACGTGTAACTAAACACACACGACCGTTACTGTTTAATAATTTCCTGTCATGTGAACTGGAATACCGGTTCGTTAGTAATAGGAGCCTTAACTGATGTTTCAAATGTTATGGTTTCTCAATTAGATGGAAAAAAAAATTACACCGTAAATGAAATTAATGTCAATTGCACAGTAAAAATGTTTATGTAGTAATTAGATGTATTTATTCTATTTTTTTTGTAAAACTTCCCAAACTAAATCAAAATGTTTCTCTGTAATACATACAGTTGAAATAGAGTTGTTAAAGAAAATCTCAACACTAACATGAAAAAAAAAACAAACATGTTAAGTGATTTACAACTGGCTAGCACGTGCAAGAGAAGCTAAATTACAATGAACGCCATAAACATATCATTAGATTCAATAGGTACAACTACTACGCGTCGTTTGGTGCAGAATGCATTTACTATCTAACTCTTTAAACACACGATTTTTTTATAAAAACAAGATTTTTACTTTCTTAAATTAAAATATAAATGTATATAAAATAATAAATTTAAAAAAACGAAAACTACTTTAATTTACAATCGTCTTTAAACAATTTAAGAGAAAAAATACTTTAAAAAAAAAAAGAAAATGGAAGGTAGACCGATTCATTACACTTGGCTAGGCACGTCGAGCCAGTTAAGGCCCATTAAGCGTGTCCTTTACATGTGTTTAAAAATGAAAGCAATTAATAAAAAAATTAACACGTGACATAATTCTATCATCAACCGTGTTGCAGATCCCGGGAAAGAGTGGACAACATCGACAACAGAATCGTTGGCAAGTTAGCAGTAGAAATACGTACATTGGGCATGGATGCCGAATCTTCGGGGGCGTCGGCCGCCGTTAACGACGTTGGTTTTCCCCGCAGGAATGTCATCAAAAGCCATAAAGGAGATGAAGAGGAAAAATGGGTTTCGCCGGTATAAAGACGAAGAAACCCGTGGCCACATCAATGTCGCCATCGAGTAGCTGAATGGCGACGAAGCAGCAGCAACGACAACAACATTGGCAACTACTACGAGGTACTAGTGCAGTCGGGCTCCACTTACCATAAGTTACGGGGGAACCGTAATGGAGCAACAAAGCTGTTCCAATCGCTGTCAACCGTTCGGCCACAAATTCGGCCTACGATCACCACCACGAGCAATTGCTGGTCTTGGCCCAGCCACCCATTGGGATCGCATTGGCAGCCGACGAAGCTCTATCGTTTTATCATGCATGTAAATCTTTCTTTATGACTCCGGCACGTGTGTCGACTGGGCGAAAGCGGGCGAGAGAGACGAAGAGAAGGAGAAGAAGAAGAAGAGTTGAGAAGAGAAGCGAGTGAGAGAGAAACGACTCGGGCGCTGCCGCCGCGATAGTTTACGACTGCGTTTCTCCGCGCCTTGTAAGACTGTGACCCCCGGTCAGGCGTACGAGAGGCTTTTGGACAGTTATAATTGCCCATAAATTAGCAAAATTACCTCACGTTATGTGCTTTGCGGTGGCGACGAGCGAGGACGGTCCAAAGCGAGCTTGGCCCGACAACGCTGGCCATCGTTCGTCGTCGTCGTTTACCTACCTTCATGTAAAGATAAAATCCTAGTCACAGTTTCGAAGGCATATCCAACTCTTGAGGTGCAAATATTTTTTCCGTCAGCCTAGAGCTTTGTTGTTCACGTGACCCACGCGGCAGCGAATCAAATCGCCAGGATTCATTGCCATCCAACATTTGCATCTTCGGCATGAAATGTCTCTATTAGTACGGCCAGTGCGACGACCGATTCGTGCATTTATCGCCGCATCGATTGCCGATTTGGACTGCTTCTTCGACGCCAAACCGACATGTGTCCCAAAAACCCAATCGCCTAGGACCGCGTGCGAGGGACGCCGGTGGGCCAATTGATGCACTGGGTGCTCTCCTCCGCGATCTATGGATCCGTAACATCCGCTCACAGCACACCCCCTCCACCACCATCACCACACTCCCGCTCCGGGCGACAGGGTAGAGATCCAAACACCACCACTATGTTGTACTAGTAGTAGCAGCACTACACTGTAGGGCCAGCAGCAGCATCTTCTGCCTCATCATCATCATCATTACCTTCATCATCATCACCATCGACAAGTCTCATTCTTCTGTGTCCTCTTCTTCCAAGTCTTCCGAATATCCACCGTAAGTAGCGCGTCTGAATTTTTTAGCACGTGCTATTATGGCAAATCTTTCCCACGTGGCAAAACACAATGTCACAATAATCGGCCATTGGCGACGATGGCGGCGGTCCTAGTTTATAGCGCCGTGTGAGATATCACCTCCATCTTGGAATTCTGCTGGTTATGTTATGTCGTTTTTTTCTGTCGTGTTTCGATAATGTATTGGAAACAAATTAAGAGAAATGTGGAACGAGTTCGACTGTTATGGTACGCTGATGAACGAAGTTGAAAGGTAGGCTAGAAGCTATTAAAAATGCAAATAATTATCAAACTTTTGAGTAAATAACACGCAAGCATAAACAATTGTTCAACTTTGTGTTTGTTTTCATCATGTACACTAAATTAAGGATTGTAAACACAAAAGATTTATGGTTAAAAAAAAAAGCATTACGACATTATGCACTTTATTTCGCATACCGGTACCACTAATCATAAACGTTCCAGGAATGAAATCTAATTATAAAACCAAATCTATTTTTAATAATGTTATCGCCAGAGTTTCAGGCTACGCATAACACTAGGCTATTATCTAGCTAATGTAAACACCATAAACGTCAAGATGGATGTGTGATAAAACACCGTAATAACACACAAGATCAAATCAAACCTCTTTGAATTGCATCAACTTTAAATATAAATGTGTATTTTCTAAAGTCTATTGGTTACGATAGTTTCTATAACATACGTCAAATGGACGCTTGCATTATTTGATAGTTTTATAACAAAAATAGTTGTCATCATAGGCCTATATACCATCGTGACTGCATGTTCTTAGGTTACGGTACTGTGATTTGTTTTATCTGGAATCAAACTAATCCCAACAAAAAATTGCTCAATTTTAGCTATTAAAAATAGCTTCGATTTTGTGACAAAATTTCACAAAATTTGTGAATTTTTGTGAAATTTTACCTTGATACTTATGTGAATGTGATGTTAACCGGTTAGTTATAGTAGTCTTAATACCTATTATAACCCAAATAAAAAATGTCAATGTCTAGGTTTAGGTCATGATCTCGAATTTGGGAGGAAAAAAATGTGTAATGGTTCTCACATTTGTGGTTGAAAAACGAGGGAAAATCCAATGTTTTGATCGCTGTGCATTCACCTATGAAACCTTCCGTGATAGGGAAAAAATTCTCTTGTCGTTTATTTGTGATGCTACATCATGTCAAGGTCGGCCTTCGTTTATGGCTTAATAAATGCAAGAAAGCACTTCCGCGAACCTATAATGGCTCCATAAAAACCGTGGGCGTTTAGAATCGACGCACACAATTAAGCTGGCTTTTGCTGACGATGAGAATAAGGCTTAAAACGACCAGCCGATTGTGCTGCAGATCACACCCGATAGCAAGCAAATACTGTGTCAATAACCCACCACCATAAATATCCTCAGCAATTTGCTACTACTACTCACTACTACCACGGCCATTGCTACTAGTTTCCCTGTTGAACTTCACGGAATAGGAGGAAATGGTTTTGAAATAACTCAATTTTTCACTTGTTCGTTGTCGTTGTTGTTTATGTAACCTTAAAGTAAGTGGAAGAAAAATGCTAACACTTGGTGGGCGGAACGAATGGTTCGTCTGTGGCCGCCTAAGGAGAATGTGACAGGCCCACCATTTTGTAAAACCCACAACAAGCTTTATAGTTTTATCTTAATTTTTTCCTCAACTTGTTTTTCTCACGAAATCTGAGCAGATTTAGTTAGTGTTAACGTTGAAAAAAAAAGTTGGTCGAAATTATATTACGTCAACGTTAAGGCACGTGAAACGTGGTGAAACAAAGTTCGCTGGAAATGTCTTTATTATTTTAAAGAGAGATAAAGACGTCAATTTCAGCTCATGAAAAGGCAGAATGTCGGACCCCTTATAAGAAACTAAAGAGGCATTGCAACGATGAAGTTGTAATACCAGCATCATTTGCTTTTCAAATTACAATTTAAACTTATCTGCATGACTAAGCAAACCATCACCACAATCATCCCTTTTACTGTGTCAATGACGACTACTTATAATAAATTAAACCCTTGTCTCATCCATCGTCACTCAACTTTACACTGCTACTTGGCTAAGATAACACAACTACAGTACTAGTTCAATTAGAATATAAGAAAAAGAAATCATGCACCCGCAAAACAACTAAATTTAAGCCTAGATGTTAATTGAAAATAAAATTGTTTTAAATCAACATACAAAATTTTATTTTATTTTGTTTTTTCACGAAATGTAAAGCAACATTATTCAAAAACTGCGTTAATTTTGCTAGTTTTCAAAAGTCTTCAGTCCTCATCTTCATGTTCCTAAAAAATAAACAGCTACAAAAAATGCAACATTTGCATTTATGTTGCTTTTATTGAACGTTGTAATAAATGTGTTAACTTTCTCACTTTTTAAATTACATTATTATTGCGAATGAATAACAGTGTGACCGTTGATTTAATAAGAAAAGATGCACAAACAGTCAACTGTTGGTTGTTTTAATTTAATGTAGAAAAAAAAGCCGAACATAGAAACATACACTCAACTTTAAGTGATGTCTGTCGTATACCCAAAACCACGATTTTGCATATAAGCAACAAAACTTAAAGTTTAGTATATACTTCATTTACTGAAAGTGGTGTTTATACCAACAAATTTAGCTTATAGCAACAGGATTAGCAATACAGTATTACCATGTAGAAAAGAAATTATGTTAAAAATTAACATCCTTAAATCCTAATTTTAGCTAAATAGTAGTTCGATAGAAACAGAACTGTTACAGAAACAGTAATTTACAAAATTAAGTTCATTATACAATTTTATAGTTCATAGTTTATTCAAATGTCATGGTAGGTGTGATGCTTGTAAATTATTTAAACACCGTTAAACTTAGTTTATGTTGATTTCTATCGAGTTTAGATAATAAAATTCGTGTATCTTTGATTTTGTGTTCCATTTTAACATCTCTACCATTTTTCCAGCATAAACCAAAACAACTGCTACACACCAATGAATGAAACTAAACTCTTTCACAATATAGCAAATTTTTGTTCAAATTAAAGAAATATTCGTGTAGAAAGAAACTACTATTTTATTGTAAGCTTCAATGTTGTAAACTCTTACTGCAAGAACATGTTCAAGTTAATATTTTTTTTATTAAAAAAACATTTCAAGCAAAAAGTGACAATCTATTACTGAAACGTTTCTGGACAATTTTTATAGCTTATTTATACTTGTATAGAAATATCCGAATTCTATTATATACATTTGATTACACTGTATAATCGATTATAGAACTCGTTGTGTGCCTGTCAACAATGACGGGAAAGCTTTGTTTTTCATTCAAACAAGCAGTTGTTGTTTTAACTCATGTTGTCTGACAACATTCGTTTCTTTTCCACGTAGATGGATATTATTTACACTTACGTTGTTATGCTAAACCCCGCGGATTTAAAGCATTTCATGCATACATACTAAGGGAATTTTATAGTTTTAGATTTAAATGAATGAAAATCATACAAGTATTTTGATATTTTCTGTAATATAACACAATAAAATTAATCAACTTTTTAATCACTTTAATATGCGAACAAAATGAAAAGAGTGATATATGTAGGGTTACTTGAATATTGTAACTTTTTTACACAGTTAAAATTAGAAAAAAATAATTTCAACTAATTCATCTGTTTAGACTGTTGCCGTTGCTATGGCAAGTGCATGAAAGCTGAGAGTAAATAAAAGTTCGATGTATTCTTTAAATTCTCTATGGCAGAACACAAACCAATATGGCACAGTTGAAAAGAAAAGGGTGCATGGTGTTGGAAATGTCTATACTTTTTTTTTCTTCTTCTTCTTGGCTATACAAGTAACAATCTCGGTTCCAGTTGGCAAAAGAGGAAAGTCGTTTTTCTTTTAAGTGAATTTCTGGGGAGACTGAGTCGTCGACATCGAAAACGATGGCGGAAAAAGAAGGCGCCCGAGATGAAATGGAATTTCATTAGCAGCCATGAAGTGTGCTAATAGGCCTGATGCGATTATGTCATGCGTACACGACTGATTCCAGACGAGCCATTCTGCTCTTCCAGTTCTCACGAAACTGGTTCTTTCGCCCTTTTCCTTCAGCCTTGGCACTTTTTCCTTCTCACTGACTGATAATAGCAACTTAGAGTTTACTTAAACCCTTTCAACCTACCAAGAGAACAACGTAAACACGCTTGACAGAATGATTCGTTATTTGGGCTGTCGGTGTTAAAGATGACTTTAACCACAAAAAAAAAATCCCTTTAAGTATAATCACTATGATTTTACATGATCTTGTCAACATTGGGTTGACAACATCGTCACATTTTGTCATCCACCTGTAACAGCAATAGAATTCTTACAACGTCATAGAGATGAACTGTAACAGAGTAGACCTAAATTGTTATTTTTAGCATGTAATAAATGCTATGTATCAGTTCCAGTGGCACTTTTTCAAAGCAAGTCTACCAATGAAGAGCCTGGTGTGAAAGAGTATTAAGTAACATTTTTACAATTTCGAGGAAAACGCTTTAAAGATCTGAACTTGCCTTGTTGTCTATGGGCTACTTTCACACTAATATCTCTGAACATTTCGTTGTTTTGCTCAAAATTCTGAATTAGCAAAGTAAAATTGCACCTAACACAATCGAAAATGCTTCTAGGTCATTTTTGACGAAAATATTACTTAACACCCTTTTACACCAGGCCCTTCAAATAGTTAACGACTTCGCCATGATAAATATCTATGAATTTATTACAATGTAAAATGTTTTTGGATAATTTTCAGATAAAAAGGAAGTATTCTCTTGAATTGAACTGTGTTTATGCTAAAGCCAAACACAGTGGCCCAATTTTCTTTGTAAGAAATTCTAGCTTTATACTAAAAACTAGCCACTGAAAGAAAACTATAATACCTGCTTCTTTTGGGAAAAGCAGAATATCAGCTCAAAACCACGTCTTTTTGGGGGGGGGGGAAAGTCTTAAACCCAAACTATA